>KN726434.1:0-11421 GCA_000816745.1 Ancylostoma duodenale
GTTTACAGCAATGTACGGAGCAGAGAGCAGAGTTGCCCTCTGCTGCTGGAGCCTTGTCGCTGATTTCCCACACTTTTGAAAAATTGGTGGGCAGCCATGTCGGGTGGGGGTGTGCATTCCGTAGAGGCTTAAGGAGCGCACCGATTTCTCACTTGAGATATGCTCTTTGAGCAGCCTTCATTGAGTCGCATGGTGATTATGCGGCCTGAGGATCCGTCTGTTTTTTAGGAAGGGCAGATCAATCAAATACAAAGGAAGAACTCGTCATCAAGCTGTTGTGACATTTTCTGGTACCAGTTGTGCAATTGATCGAACTTCTCTAATATTTCCTCCCTTTCTTCCATTACTTTCGAGATTTACAAAGAGTGCGGGTTCATTGATGACGGACAGATGTGCCGGGGCCCCATAGTTCAGAAAAACATCAGGATTGCTGTCCACCGATCGAGAAATGGTCCGCCGTGGCCCATTAGTGGAGAAAACGGCAGGATACGGGTCCTTCGATCGAGATTAGGTCCACAGGGGCCAATAAATGGGGAAATGCCAGGGAACCAGTCCACGGATGGGGATTGGGTCTGCCCTGGCCCAATAGTGGAGAAAACGCCATATGCGGGTCCATGGATGGAGACTGGGTCCGCGAGGGGTCCATTAGTGGGGAAAGCGCCGGGATACGGGTCCAGCGATGAATCGGATCTTCCTTGTCTCAATAGTCGGAAGAACAACAGGTCCACGGTTTGAGGATGGGGCTGCCCTGGCCCAATAGTGGGGAAAACGCCAAGTTGCACGTCTGCCGGTGGAGTAGGGGCACGCTACGCGCTCATTCGTGTCTCAGTCATGTGACGCTTGAATCATTTCAGGTGATTATTCGAACAGCATTGTTGCACTATATTGTTCACAAGTACTAAAGCCATGTAGAAGATACTCCTGTGCAAAGTTAGGAGTGGCTGTTCATAGCGGGTCCATAGGGCATGTAGGAAATGTTACAAAAATGTGTAGGTAGTACTATTGCATCAGAAATTAGCCTTACATGTAGATGCGTGATTAAGAATTTGCAAGCAAGGCTAGAATCGCGAGATGATTCGAAGCCCGACGTTGGCGAGGCGGCCAGACCCGTAAAATATACGCAATTTATAGGGAGGACTTTGTATTTATGCTCAGCTAATGATAAGTTTTGCTTATTTGCTAGTTTTCTAAGCATTTTGCATGTGTGAAACTTTTGCCCATGCCACAAGTGGCTGTCCCACCCCACTTTCTAGCGTCCCGAAGAGGCGCTAGTGAAGTATAAATGAACTGACGATCGCGTGTCAGATTTAAATGTTGCCCCGGCTTCGGCAAACCCTCAGGACTGTGGCGCGTTTCATGTGCGAATGAGACCCGGTTGAAGCTGTAGCCCTGTGTAACGACTGGTAGACGAGATTTGTAGGATGCGGTCACTTGCGGGAGATGTGCGCTAGCGTTGGAAGCGCATGCGCCGGTCTCATCTGCGTGCCTAACAACAACAACAGAGATTTGCCTACCTTATTCTTGCCATGCAAGTGGCAGAATCAAGGTAGAGCAAAAATAGAAATACGTGCAGCTCACGCCGGAAAAGACGTGGTATCTCCGCCCACTTGCACTTATTGAGCAGCATGCGCTTAGAAAGGATTTGGGTCCGCACTCCAAACGCTCAGTTGCAGGAGTGTCGCTCGTCTGACGCATGCACACATTAGGCTCAGAGTTTCGCTTAAGTTTGCTATTCGTGTCCTTTTCATGCCTGTTCCCCAGCTTTTTCTACCAAAATGTCTCGAAACAAAGCCCGAATTTCCGGAGATTGTTTCTTCAGAAACTGTTCCCTTTTGTAATTTTCTTCAAAAACTTAGAGCAGGCTTCAGAAACTTCACAGCTGATCTGGATCAGCAGAAACCAGTGAAGTGGATGCCAAGGAACATCATCCTTCGTAATCGCTTCAATCGTCATCCGTAATCGCTTCGCCGAGGGAAGCTCTAGAAAACCAAGGAGCCAGAATATTATGTACATTGTCAAAATAGGCAAACAAGATTAGTTGCTTTTGGTTTTGTTGTTTCACCTTGGTACAAGGATGCTCGATCGAACATTTTTGCGCGTAATTGAGGCTATCCTCCAATAAGACAGGTCAATAGTTCTTGAAAATAAGGACATAGAGGCAGCTCTCACGGAAATTCCCACTTCTGAAGGGAGTCGCTTGCTGTGGCAGAGACAATTACAGCAGCTTGTTGAGCACAGTCACTAGCCGGCTACCTGCGAAAATACTGCCGTGGACACTTCTGCCGAACTGGACACAAGGATTTCGTCGCGCTAGCTAACGTTGTTGAGCAGTTGTGCGCGTGCGGTTTAGCGCAGTTGATGGGATGCGTACCACTTTCATGGTATTACGGAGCACTCGGCTGCACTTTGGAGACACAGTCGTTCAGATACTTATCTATCTGTCTCTCATATTGTCTTAGTGAACATGGCAGGATGGATTTCTTGGGGAACTTCAGAGAAATCGACCCAGCTCTCTGTGTAAAGAGTTGCATCGTGAGCTGTTTCTCGCTGTGAAAAATTCGATTTTCAATGGGCCACCTTTTGTGCGGGAAGAGGATAACATTCAAGATTTATCTACCAGCAGATGTTTCTTGCTGCAGATAATCTCTAGACCATACCAAGATCATACTTGATCATTCGAGTATCTAGACAAGGGAGTTGCGAAATTGCCACGGTTGTCATATATAGATGCTCCTTGATTGGTCCTCAGTCACAACACAGATGTGTACCATTCCTCGGTGCTACTGAATTCAGCGCGACTCCGAGGAGCAATTTCGAATTTGCCATTATTTGATTCATTCATTTAAACAGGTCATTCATTTTGATCAGACAGCAGTTCCTCTCCTATTCGGCTATTTGGTAATTACCTCTTTTCTACAAACGAAGAGTTAATGTAGATTTCTAGCCTCCTTCGACGAATTAATAGTTCTCAGATATTGGAGACCATCCCTTGCTAAATAATAAAAGTTACGATGTGATACAACATAAGGAAAAAAACATGCTGCTTCCGAAAAGCTAGCAAATAAATGCTTGGATAAAAGAATACACTCGAGTAAACCGACTATTAATACATTTTCTACGACCTTATTCCCTTAAATAGCAGAAAAAACATAATATTCAAAACGTAATGCAGTGGGGGGCCACATAATCAGCGCGCTGCCAATTTTGGTTGATCAAATGATGAAATTGCGAAATTCGTACTTGGATTGAGTAAGCCTTCAGGATGACACTTGAGGAGATCATAAGGATTGGTGTGCATCTTTTTTTTTCACATCTGCTCCTCTAGACGGATTTACCGCACACTCTCAAAGGCAGAGGCTTTTTCATGTCGATGACATCAGCAGATTCTTGATCTCCTCGATACCCTGATTCCAATAATGTACAGCAAAATCCATAGAGGTGACGAAAACCCAGTTTTTGATAAGGTCGAAGTACCCGCTCTTTGGAGTAGGCCGGGATTTTGCCCTACGATTGTTGTGCTGGCAGTCCGCCACCGCAGCAACGTCGGGTGAACAGGTCTTGACCTGTCCGATCGATAAGATCAACGGTGATACACGTCTCTGAACGTAATCTTGCTCCAGCAAACGGGACAGGCGCCGCCCCGGAAAATGGGTTTACAAGCCATTTTGGGACATTGTCGGAATCAACGCATCGAGAAGGTCATACTATGCTAGTAACTCAAACCCAAATGTAAGGTGGGCTGTCTTTAAGCTCAAAGTATACTGCTTTTGAGAAACTGTGTTCCTCTCCTACATCACTTGTTGCTATCCACGACATATTTTCGCATTTTGCTCTGGTAGTATTGATGTGCAACTGTTCAGCTCAAGGAAGAAGAAGAATTGTGAACCGGCATCTAGGTTTGCGAATAAGAAAAGATCCAAGGTGATCACAAAGACTAAGCATGCACTTCCCCTGCCAATTCCTCGCCGACCTTGTGAACCAACTGACACGAACTATTATAAAAACATTCTGTAACCATGAGCTACAGTCGATTTGTTATTGAGAATTCATACATACGTTGTTTGTTCAAAAATTATTACACTCACATGAATTTAATATACATATATCTGGAACTAAACAATTTGGAGAAGAAAAATTATGATTACAGGCAGCGTCAATCACGATCGGTACTACTGCGGCCTGGAGCGCCGCAGCACCCACGTGGCGCTGGCGAGGCAGCACTCCACATCCATAGCATCCAGACGAGACACGTGGGTGCTGCCACGCAGTAGTACCGATCGTGATTGACGCAGCCTGTATAATATGTTTAGCTAATGATTGTTCAAATAGACCACAACAATACCCGATAGTGATGATTTGAGACTCAACAAACCATAGCAAATTAAATATCTGTAATCAATAAATTGATCCATTGTTTGATCATAGCACAATCAACTGCAAATATGCAAGTCTGATTCATTAGAACCAATAGTTGTTTAGTCAACATCTTCTGCGTGATTATTTTCGCTTCGGTACTTCTCATCTCCTGATACATCCTACATAAATGTGTCGGATGTTCATGTCAATCGTAAAACCAAATGTTGGTTCTACACCTAAACATTTAATAGGCATATTTAGAAAATATGTGCGCATATTAAACATCATTTACCAAGCACATTTTCGTAAGGTAACCTACCTTTATGCTTAGTTTTCGTATAAGATTCATGCACGAACCCGAAACTGAACAGGCAATAATATAATAATATGGAAACTCGATATAGCGAGGCTGGCGGGGATTTTTCAAGGTTTCAATATTCGATCGGGTCAGTGGAATAGAATTTTTGCGCAAATTTTGCTTCTGCCGTTGGCTCCATCCCTTGCGAAGAGTGCGATAATGGAAGTCAGAGGAACATGTTGAGCCAAAAGAACTCTTATTTAAATCAACGGTTTTCTTCCCCTTCACAGAATTTGGGGGACCGATGGAAATGAGGTTTGGACTTTCAGTCTAGTGTTGATTAAGGCTGTGACCTCGATGAGCAACTGAAAGAAAGCGGGAACAGCTTCTAACACATATCCAAACTTGGTTCCGGTTGCTCATCCTGCGGATAAGGCATTTGAGAAACTGTGTCATTGAAAGTTGCGGATGCAATAAATATGTGGTCGCCACTGTACGTGTGTGCAAATTCTTTCCGTACTGTGCTCATTACGATGCTCCCAATGTCAAATGCTTTGATGCACACTTTGCAATACGGAGCAAGTAGCTTGTTTTCTACCCGTGGATATGAATCGTTTGGTGGCTAAGTCCGACAACACATTCCTGAGGAACAGCATATGTGCTGAAAAGGAATCGATGGCGTGCTTCGGAAAGGAACACGTCAGGCATAATTTTTGCTTGGCAAAAAATATAACATTATGTAGATGTGGATCTCAACTCGATTATCTTCACTGGCCTTGCCGATAGTTTTGCGAGATGTTATTAGCAATCACTTACAAGTACACTAAGAACATGCATTTAAATGGCAGATAACAGGACCACAGATGAACTCTATGTTAGAAGACGTGTTCCATCTTCGAAAAATGCTCCACCATCGGCGGAGCAGTACTTGGGGCAGATTCCTCGTGCTCCTGCTGGTCCACTCATTCCCGGCAGACCAGGGGCTCCTGGCTTTCCTGGTGGTCCAGGTGGTCCGGCGGGACCTGGTGGGCCTTTGGGGCCTGGTGGTCCTGAAGTAACAAAGTTGTCAAATATATGCTCCAGTTCAACAGGATGCATATAGATAGGATTTGATGCAATAGATTCGTAAATACCCACCCATTCCTCCAGCGGAAGAGCCCGGATTTCCTTTAGGACCGGGTGGTCCTGCTGCTCCTGGCGGTCCAGGCGGTCCAGGTTCTCCGGGTCCTTCGAATCCCGAGATGACATCTTCTCCGGGTGCACCAGGCATTCCAGGTACTCCAGGTTTTCCAGGAAGACCAGGCGCTCCTTTGGGTCCTGGTGGTCCCATTTCTCCCATGCCTCCTCCTCCTGGTGCTCCATCGGGACCTGGATCGCCCCTTTCACCAGGAAACCCGCGAGGTCCGGGAGGTCCTCGTGGACATGATCTGCATTCAGGTGCTGTCGAGGGCTCACAGTCAACTGTAGGCTTTCCAGGTGCTCCGGGCCTACCGGGCGCTCCTGGTGCACCTCGACCACCTGGACGGCCAGGCCGTCCGGGACTACCGCGTGGACCAGGCGGTCCAGGAAGGCAGCAGGTACCATACTGGTTTTGTCCTACACCGCCATAGCCTCCGCCTCCACCACCATAGCCTCCGCCTCTACGACCATGGTATCCGCCTCCGCCGCCATAGTATCCGCCACCACCTTGGTATCCGCTCACACCACCGTAGCTTCCGCCTCCACCACCGTAGGAACCTTGTCCACCACGATAGACTACACCACCGCCACCACGGTATCCGCCTCCGCCACCATAGCTTTCGCGTCCATAACCATAGCCTCCACCGTGATAATGTCCACCACCGAGATGACGGGCAGTTCGATTGTGTGCAGGGGGTGATTTTTTGATGTGTGTCACTTCACTCCATATATCCTTCGCGGCTCCCTGCAATTTCACGCTGTTAGGTTTCTATGTTGAGTTACTCTTTTGTTACATATGTTTCCGCTGTTTGAGGAAATTCCTTTTATCGGTAGATATCAAGGTGCAGCAGCTATCGCTTGAAGATTTCACGACAGTCTTTTGGCATATTTGGTGCAGGAACTCGTTTACGCAGGTTGAGAATTCAGTGAAACTTCAGTCAAATTACGGAATTAGGTGGGATCAGGGAACAATTAATGGCGATCTATGCTAGGTGAGTGGGTCAGCCCTGCGGCAAAGACACGCATCTTTGCGGAGGATTTTCCATGAAGACCAGCGAACGCAGTATGCACGTCGTGAACGAAAATATCTCGCTGCCGCCACGAATAACCGCACCAGAAGCACGTGCGTCTCTCTTGCCTCTGATCTGCATTAGCATTCGGTACAAATTGCGCCTTACTTTAGCAGTTTCGTACTTTCGAATCGAGAGCTCCTGTAACTGTAGCTCCCACGACTCCTGTAACGGAAGCTGGGCTCCCCCCTCCCTATGCCCTTAATAAGGAATTACTGTAACAAAATGATAAGCAAATTGTTGTCAGAGTCGTCTAGTACAGCCTCTTAGCTCTAATTACTGGCTATTGGTTGGGGCTAGGTCAAAATACATGGCTCGGTTGACCATTCGTCAGTGAGTTATTTGCTTCTTGAACACGTTCACATTTATGGAGGCCTGCGCTAGAGTTAGGCAAAATTGTGTGATTTTCGTGAGATGCTACAAATTTGTCACAAAATCCTACCAATTCATCTACTGTTGACGCCTGCTGGTCACAATATATGTATTATATGTATTAATAGTTAACTCCATTTGAATATGATTCATAGGTAGAGGAAAATTTGCAACAGCATGGTTTTCCACTTTTTTGGTGCTATTCTTTTGAATTGTTCGAAAGTAAGCTTGAGAGGTAAGATACCACGGTCAACAAAAATGCCCCGAGAACGCCTTAGCTCCTTTCGTTAGAGTTGTGCTTGGTTATGGACCAACTAGCGTTGGTGAAATAGAGGCTCACAAATCTGGTTCACCTTCTGAAGGGTTATTGTAAAACAACTATGACACATGACACAACTATGATTTTTTGACCGATAATAAATAAATAAACACAGAAGTGTTTCACAGAAATGTAATCATAACACAACACAAAAATATTTCCTACATATCGAGAGAGATATCGAGAAGTTGGTGAGGTTACACATTTCAAAGTGGTACACTGATACTGGGAAGTTGGACCAGAAGCCGTCTATTGTAAACTTTAGGAAACCCTCCACAGTACGCCACAACTGTAGGGATCTATGCAACAAACAAAAACATTATCGTTAAAGTGGTCTAGAACAACGTTTTGGCCCTCTTATTATTGGCTAGATTTTCTAGTTTTAGGAGCATCTGTAGTTGTACTCTAGTTTTAAAGTTTTTCTTTTCTACCAGTGGAAAGCAACATAGGCAAGATCTGCTCTAGGAAAATTTCTACAGCCTTCTCCAAAAAGTTTCTCTTTCGAAACTTTGAAATATGTAGAAAGGAACTGCCAGGAATTTCCCATTTTCATTATAATGTAGAACATACCTTGCAGAAATTGATATCCTTCGTCGCTGATTTCTTCATGTGGTATATGTAGTTGTAAATCACAGGAATGGTGATGCAGGCGTAAAGAACGGTGACCACTGAGAGGCTGACGGCCAGGTAGGCCATGAAGCGGTAGACGGCCACCCGCTGCCCTGAATCCAGCTCCATGTGGATGGCGGTTATCGTGAGCCAGTCCTCGCCCCGACCTTTTATAGTACATTAACCTCACGGAATCACTTAGCGTTTACTGGTCACGCCCATTTGTCTGAGTTCGCTGTTGTTTTTTTTAAACGGTCGCTCATCTCGAGGTTCTCTGAGGCAAAGTGTGCACACTCCTGAGAGTGCATCCTACATCTCTACTGGAAGACAGGGATGCATGGGGGAGGAGGTTATGTGGATGAAACCTTGTTTTTCCAACAAGTTTTCGCTGCTTAATTGCCTAGGGCTTTGATCACAACGCAAAACTGGGCGCTATCTCGATTAACTTTGTTTGCTTTGTTCAAAGGTAGCTGGACCAGTTTTGAACAAAATACTTTTTGGCTCCATGTTAGGTAACCATTACTGTCCTGCCGGTTTGCTTAGTGCTGTAAAACCATACAGTTTTGATTAAATTTTCTACCTATTTCGCAGCCGCGAATTGTTGAGCATCCCGCTTTGCTTTCAAGTTTGCTATTTGGGAAAAACTAGGTGCTGACAGTGGCATTCTGTCAATGCAGCTTCCAAGGATCCAGTTTTTGACTATTTGCTTCTCAAATACTCTTACAACAAAACTTCCTTAGGTGTTAGCTGACTTTTGACTGGATTATTGAAGAAGAATTGGAGAGAATGGCTCCAATCGCGTGCTGACTGGACAATACTACAAATCACATAAATCACTGTAGTTTTTCTTCTAATAAGGAAGGGTGCACGAGGTCCGGCTCACAGATCGAAATGAAACCTATCTGGCTTGAAATTCTGTTTGAGTAGGTACTACACTATGTATTTCATTATTGCCCTCGGCTCCAAAAAAATAGAAATCCCACCACATCACTATCTGCGTTCCTGCACATGGTCAGGGATGGAATGGCCGAGCTGGGCTGTTAGGAGAGGGTCGAGGGCTCAAAGCCCGTCATGACCGCCCGTTTTACATTCTTGTTTTTTTTTGTTCCCTGGAGTCGAGGGCAGTAATGGAATACATGGTGTAGCACCTACTCAAACAAAGATTTAAGCCAGATAGGTTTAATTCCAATTCCTCGCCTCTTGCACCTACCTTGTGAGCAGAAATTTTGCCATACTCTAGGTTAGAAAGGACGCATAACGAAAAGCTGGAAAAATCCATGAAAAAAGGAGGGTCATTTCCATGCGCCCAATTGCGCGCCTCCTAAAGGCACTACGAAATTCTCACCTTTGAATTAAGACGTTTACCATGTAGTCGGTTTCGATGCGAAATATTATAATAACAGCAACACAGTGAATCTGGCGTCTTGCACCTCCCGTGCAAGATCTCTTCTCCATTTCGGAAATGATATTCTATTGCTTGCTTCACCCTCGTAGTTTGTGCTGTTTTATGCAAGCCTGTTGCATGAATACATGAAGGAAATAACAGTGATGGAAAGTGAGCTAGGTGCGACGGGGGGTCCTGGTCAACGTTTTTGGGACTCCCATGTTGCGATTTCGGACCTCTGGAATTTCGAATCTGACCTCCGCTCATCCCCAGTGCGGAAGCTCCTTTTCGTTTAGTCCTCTCATTTGTGCTGATAATGTAATAACGAAGTAATTGCAACATGATTGGAAAGTACTTGTTCAGAAGTGGTGATAATTTAGAATTTGGCAGAAAAGTTCTATGATTGCCTGCATATGTCCCTGGTGTGGCATCAACTACCCTCAATTATTTGTTAAAACTGGTTTATTTGAACCGGTTCGAAATAATTCTTTTCCTATTTGTCCCGTTTTCAAATGATTCAGCTCCCCCACCAAGTGTACATGGGCACTTTGCAGAGAAGCGGTTTGTTTTGAAGGGGAATGTTGGTTTCTACAAAGGAAGCCAAAGTATCAACAAAAATCAACAAAAACTAGTGGAGAAGGGTATTTTGCCTGCACTAGAGGTGGGCACTGTTGGGAAATATGATGAATCAAACTCAAGCCAAACAAAATGATGCATGTGGAAGATAAAATTTTCCATCAGCGTTATACTACTTCCATGAGTGCTCTCCACTCTTAGCCAACACGCAGTCTTGGTGTTGATCTCCGTCAAATTAATGCCTGCGTCAAACAACCTTCTATGTATATTCAGTCAAACTCTTTGGCAAGCCTACGAAAAAAAAAACTTGTAAACCTAGGTCTTGATCACGAAACCAGGAGCTTACGAAGTAATCGCACATAATCGGCAATCCATAAAATGGAGGCATTGCGTGCGACTCCGCAACGTTCAACTAAGGCGCTCAAAAGCAGCACGCAGCCGAAATTCTCGACTTCAAGTTTAGACGCGAATAGTGACACACACTGTCGCTGCATCCCAGTTTTCGAACCAACAGCAAGAACTATGGCTTAAATTCTTAAAGTTAAAAAGTCTTCAAAGGTGATCTTCTTGATCGCCAGAAGGTAAACGTGCGAAAAGCGCATTCACTCAATCATAGTATGAAGGTGGTTTCCCTAATTACCAAAATCTAAAAGTGCAAAAGACACATTCACTCGATTAAAATCAAATGTGTAATATCACAAATCATCCACTAAACGTTGGACGATGCCTTTTTCTCCTTACTGATGAGTGCCAGAAAAGGTATATTCATATGTTTGGAATCCGTATAACGGTAATGCACGGATTGGGGCCTAAACATATAAATAATGGAAGGAAAGCTTCAAAAATCCATGAATACTACAGTAATGCAGGAACCTTCTTTTCTCTTACATGTGGAGAAATCCAAATCGAAGTCGCGAACACAGTTGCCTCGTATGCGCCAGCGTACACAGGCGCTGGTCGCTTGCACAAGCGCGTGTAACTTCAGCGTGGCGGGACTCACGGGTGTCGAATGTAGCGCGCTTGGTGGCGCGGGTAACCACACCCTGATTTCGAAGATTTCTCGTGCGTTTCGCGCTATTTCACTGTCCCTCAAAACCCGAACAGCAAAACCTCAAACAGGATGATTTGAGCGAGTGCGTCTCCAAGTATCTACCACTAATACTTCCATGTGCATTCAAATATGTACTTCTTCGGCTCCGAATCAAACTCGAATGAATTTTGAACCTTAAAAAAGGATCCACCAATGTTGACCGCCTCA
>KN726434.1:13804-46273 GCA_000816745.1 Ancylostoma duodenale
GTTTCGAAAGCGCAGCTTAATTTCGTGCACTTCTCTTGTCAGCTCTGTATTGTCGTTTGGTTCTAAAGTTCATTGTGAATCACAATTTTTCTTTTTACCTTGAGAAATTTCCTCTCACTCTTGGAAACATCAGTCTGCGTCTATGCTGGTGGAATAGTTGTGGTCTCTGTCGTAACCCAGCAAACGATATTCCAGTTCTGAAAATCTGTACGCGGTTCCACTCTTATTTTTTAAGGAGAAGGTAGGTTTTCTTTGTGCTTTTGACAGTTCATGTATGAGCTAATTCCATGGAACTTGCTCAATAACCACGTTCTGTGAAGGTTAACAGAATTCTGAAGTGAAATTTCGTTTTGATCAAGAAGGCGTTAGTGTGAGAGTAGTCAGCTGGTTACGTTGTTCGAAATTCCATATATTATACATAAACTTTGCGATACTAAGCTTGTTTCACCTTTGCTAAAGTGAAAAATCAAAAAATATGACCAGTTTTTTTCTCAAAAAAAGTTTGGATAGGAAGTAAGAATCCTCTCACTCAATGCGAAATGATCACTCCAATATCCTAGACTCAAAACTACTCGATTTTATTAGAAGTAGAAGAATTTTAGTAGAGTTCAGTAGAAGATATTTTTTCTTCGCATTACTTTTATTGCCACTTTCTGCCCGTGCTGAGGAATAATGCCTAATTAAGTGGGGATATGCTATACAGTATGGCTCTCTTGGCACGACGACGAGTTCCATCCTCGAAAAACACTCCCCCATCGGCAGCGCAGTACTTCGGACAGATTCCACGTTGTCCCTCTGCTCCGCTGCTCCCAGGGCTACCAGGAATTCCTGGATTGCCAGGTAGTCCAGGTGGGCCAGGTGGACCTGGAGGTCCTTTTGGACCTGGCATACCTGAAATAACACTATCACATATTCATATGTAGATTGAAGACTGAAAATCACCTTGTCCCATTCCAGGCATTCCACTCAGTCCTGGCAGACCCGGAGGACCAGGTGGTCCAGGAGGTCCAGGGAGTCCTGCGGCTCCAACTCCTGATCCAGGATATCCTCCATCTGCGTCATCTCCAGGTGGGCCAGGTGCTCCAGGTGCTCCTGGCATCCCAGGGATACCAGGCGGTCCTTTTGGTCCGGGCGGTCCCATTGCTCCTTCGCTGCTTTCTGCATCAGCACCATCTATACCAGGATCTCCATCAGGTCCTGGAGGCCCTTCTGGCCCAGGAGGTCCTTGTGGGCATGGTTGACATGGACTCGGTGTAAACGGGTCGCACCCGATATCCCATGCTGGACGTCCGGGTAGTCCTGGAGCTCCTGGTGCTCCGGGAGCGCCAGGACGACCGGGTCGACCCGGTGCTCCTGGCATTCCACGCAGACCGGGAATACAGCATATATCACATCTGTCAACTCCACATGAGATATGGCGGATGGTTCTGTTGTGTACCGGTTGTCGTACTGGCTGCCAGTTTCTGATCTGTGTCACTTCACCCCAGATATCCTTCGCTGATTCCTGAAATATTTTCTCATTTACTGCACATGTAGGAATCTTCTAAAATGGTTTGGTAATTTTAAATTTCAGCGATCAGATAACGACTCTCCAGTAGTTCTTTGAAAGCTTCTCATAGAAGGGTTTGTGCCTTGGCACATTTGCTTGCTTAACAGCATTGTCGTGTCAATTATGACCTTCAATAAAGCCATGTCAAATCTGGCGCCATATTATGCCTGAGTTCTATACTGTTGCCTGAGTATTCAATCCGCTGTTTTGTCTTTAGAGGACCGGAGCATTCGACACTGTCGTCGTCACTACAGGCCTCCATGCTCTCCGTCAACTCGGCCTGCGGGCCTTGTATGTTTTGTTCTTCTTCCTAGCCGTATTCCCAAGAGCTGGGGTCAGCGTATCTCGTTTGGTTGCGCCATTTCCTTCGATTAAGTGCGTCTTCTTCTGCGAGCTTCAGTACCCTCATGTCCTCCTCTATCCTATCCAACCAGTTTTTGGCCTTTCTCTCGGTCTACGTCCGTCCACGGTGATATTCATAGCTGATTTGGCGACTGAATTATTATCACTTCTCAGCACGTGACCGTACTAACGAAGCCGAGCTTCCCGCATCTTCGCCGCAATTGGCGCCACTCCAAACATCGAACGCACATCCTCGTTTCGAACTCCGTCGAGGCGCGTAAGACCCTGGGTCCAGCGAAGCATTCGCACTTCCATTGCATGACGGGTCTGCTCGTGCTTCGGGCCTTGTATGTTTTGTAGCTCATAATTGCTTTCTTGTTCATAAACTATTGCTCACATTGCGTCAGAAGAACCAATGGTGCCACAGGATTCATCCAAGCCAGTTGGGGCCTCGGCCTGAGCACAGGATCGAACCGTCGGCTGCGCTCGTGATTGCAGTGGCCTTTGTTACGCGCTACCCAGTTCACTTATTTTCCTTTATTTTTTTTTGTATATAGCGTCATCTTAGCAAAAAAAGGACGCATGCAGTATAAAACAGTTGTGAAGATTCGATCCATTTTATTATCCTTTTATATAAAACGTAGATCCCGCTCCCCTAAGACGGCCATGTGATGGGTGCTGAGCCGAATCGTTATTAGCCGCCCCACCCACTTTGCCCGCCGCCATTGGGCAAATTGCGTAAACAAGACGGAGCAACGGCACGCCGATAGTGAATGTCACGTTAGGTGCCACAAAACGTTGGAGAATTCTGCCCTTCCGAAGGTAATAACGTGGAGATATAGTGAGTGAGAGCATGACTTCGTTATATGTCGCATCGACTTTAAAAATTGAAGAAAAGTGTCCTCATTATTGCACTCCGTCACCCAAAATGGCGAATTACTCATACTAACACGGAGTACTTCGTGTCAGAAGTGCAATTTCACACAAAAATGTGGGAAAGGTAGATAAAGTTTTTCATTTCGAATTACGAGGAGGTCTCACAATTTATCAACAACACGATCTCGAATAAAATGCGTTTGTAACTCTGCGATTATCATGCGTAAGTTGCAAATAAGTTTGGAGCCAAAATGAACACGAGAGCAAAGCCTGTCACATCGTTTCCCTACATATTCCTACTTCAGAATCATCTTCATGCAGCATCAATCGTGCTGCATCAAGAATGTGAGTCTCCCTGAGTGAGTCCAGCAACGTACAAAATGGATGTCATGGTAAGAAAGCACGATTCTTGTGCCTTTATTTTATTGGGGCCCCGAATGTCTCCTCAAACTATTTACTATGTTAGCTCTACTTGCGCACTCTACATCTGCAGTTTTGCCTCGAAATAATTGGCAGACAGTGCACATGAAGGGGCCTACTCAATGTTATAACTTACGAGGGAAGGATACTCCCTGGCCGTGAGCTTTCCTAGTAGGGTATGTACGGTTCAACGCAACTGGTAAAGCTGATGTCGATTTGCTAGCGCACCATTCCTGCGGGGTCCTGAATGGAATGTTGTGCGCTTTTTGTTGACGCGGTGATCCTCACATACGATCTCGAATGCCTTCGAAGCAGATCAGTCCGTGGCGTAAAGGAGTATCTTGCTTCGCAAGCACATGGTTACTGGTTCGAGTCTAGCTGCAGTCAACGTTTCTGCGTTCTCGATTCAGAACTCGTTTCCTTTGAGAAGGCTATTTTCAGGCGCTTATGCCATATTTCCCACTCGCATACTGACAATACAATGGTGCAGAGTGATCCCAAAGGTTCTTCGTATGTCACATCTCCCAACTTTGCAGAAATACACGGTTAACCCTCCGACAATCAAAATTCATCACCTACGATATCTAATCCAATTCATAGTATCGTGTAAATCTGATAAGATGGCGCAAATGTCAAATGTGCGTTACGTTGGGGAGACGAAGAACCTGAGGCGAGTTCTGAATCGAGAATGCCCGAACCAGTAACCATGTGCCTGCGAAGCAAGAGACTCACCATCACGCCACGGACCGAGCTGACACGGAGACATTCGAGGTCGTATGCGAGGAACACCGTACCAACAAAAACTGCCATAACTTTCCACTCAGAACCCCGCCGGAATTGTGCTGTACGGGTTCGACATCAGCATTGCCATTTGCTTTGAATCGTACGTGCATTATTAGGAAAGCTCAGGGAGTTTCTTTGATTGGTAAAGAACGTTCTCATCACATCCTTCAATTGGGTCCCGCCGCGCTTCTGGGCAGCACGTCAATTATTTCGACAGAGACTCTCCATGTAAAATCCGAGGCCGAGGCAATGCCTAACTCATGATCAAGTGTCCATTTGCTTCAACAGGTAACGTTTTCAAACGGTAGGTGATGTCCACGAAATCTATTTACGCAGCGATCCTGAGGCACAGAGAGTTGGAAACAGGTGTAATCGACAAATAACTGGATCTCTCGAACTCAACCCGCAAGACCGCACACCCACAGGTTTTCTCTTTTTTCATATTCTCGACAGTAGCTTTCCCGAGATCTCATTGGAATTTGCTATGGTGCTCCTTCAAACTCGTTGAGACGAATGTGAGGTGGCTTAGAATGGGTTTCATAGCCGTAGCTGTCCGACATTTGATGAAAAATATTCTAACAGGGGAAGGATACTAGATGTCGGTTGCTTTCAGAAATGGGAAGTGCTCCATAATACGAAGTGGACAGCGCTGATTTCGTATCTTTTCTCCTTTTCCACTGAACACCACTGCGAAAGGAGTTACCAATGCTGAACTGTAAAGAATCTGTTCATGAGCTATCAAAAAAGATCGGACAAAATTGCTGGAGTATAACAAGTACAGAGTTTAATAATACAATGACACGACGTTCGAACTAAGTCGGTTCCGAAATAAACTGTCAACTGTAAGCATCTCTTTAACAAAACGGCGTAGTGCCTGCAGTGTCCTGACGTGGGGCATCCCTATTCTTCATAACGCTGCGAAACTTATAGACAATGGTAAATTTGTAAAATTACAGTTCCTACGTCCATCTACCGTAACCCTCCAATAATGGCGTCGCCGTACAAAACGGATGAGGAACTCGTGTTCAGCATTCCAAGTCACCTCCATATACATTTTTTTGCTCTCGAATCCGCATTCCGTTTCTGTTGAATGCCGTTGCAAAACAAGTTATGAACGGTCTTGTTTGGCACCGTGCGTTTCATTAAGTAGTAAGTGTACCTGTAGTTATGCATTTCTTGGTAAAATTTGCGTACAATAGCTATTTCGGACCACGAATTCTGCATCTATTTTATGGGACAACGCCATTTTCGTCGGGTTACGGTAGGTGGATAGGGAAACTGCACCAGTATTGTAGAAAAGGATATCCGTAACTTTCTCCGTAAGGGGTTCAGCAGAAACGGAAAACGGGTTCGAGATTAGCGTCTTCGGCTCAATGATATGGGTCATTTTCATTTTTATTTATTTAGTCATTTATGCGTACACCATGATAGATCACCGTATCACCATTCACATACAATATTACGGCATATCTCATTACCAGTGGCGGACGCAGGGGGGCGCCCCCCCCCCCGAGAACGGGTCGGCGAATTTTCGAAATTACTTTGCAGTACAAATAAAAATCCTGTATTAGTTTATTTTAATTGTTCTTTTTTATTATTATTTCTAATATAATTTTCATTTATTATTTATTATTATGGATAATATTTTTATTAGTTTCATTTTCCATCTGTGTCCCCAAAGCGGCGAAGGCCCCACTTTTTTTTCCCACACCCCCTCCCCCCTCCCGCCCACTTTCTGCGTCCGCCACTGCCCATTACGGAATGCCACGGACATCTGGTATTTTCGATTTCTGTGATCTAATGTTTGCTTTTGTTTGTTGTTGAGTAATAAACGTAAAAATTATGGCGTTGCTTCGGTTTTCTTCGAAATGCCTTTTATGCGGGTGATGCTTCTGTTATCGTAATTTTGGGCCACAACAATACAAAAGTCGAAGCCTCAGAGAGAGTCGTCATGAACTGAAAAGTTTGTTTATAAGAAAAAACTTGCACCCTACCTTGCAAAAGTGTATATCCGCGTTTGCAGACTTCTTGATATGGTATATGATGTTGTAGGCCACAGGCAGAGAGATGCAGACGAAAAGAACAGTTGTCACAGCTACACCGGCTGTCGCATAGGCGATGAAGCGATAGGCAGCGACTCGCTGTCCAGAACTCAGCTGCATACCCTCGATGACGAGTCTGCGTGGCCGCTTTTATAGTAACCACTATCAATGCTTATGGTGCTACGCCCCTTGCTTACCACCGTGGTTTTTCGAGAAATTCGTCGTTTCTTCGTGAGCGTTCTGCTCGGAGTCAAGAGGTGAAACCGTCACACTGCTAGTATACTTAATTGGTTAGCTAGGTTTGTTAGCTAGCTAGCAGTCACTATGCCTTCTGTCGGATTTTCAAGAAAAAATCGTCATTTCTTGCATGTCAGGCGGGTTGTACATATGTCTTCGTTTCATAAATAAACCTTGAACTGGAGCAAAGTTAAAAAAGGTATGCGTTCCTCACAACCAGTTAAGGTATATGGCCTTGCTGGGAGTGTTTTAGATGGTTGCGCTCACGTAACACCTTGCAATTAAAAAGCAAGTATAGCCGAGAATCTGTCAACTATTTCTATATGTAGTTGACCAGTCACAGTTCGCTTAGAATTAATACAAAAATAAAAAGGAAATGGAGTGGTTATCAACAAAAGTTCAAATGATTTGTGCTTCCTCTTTCTCGTCGTGCTCCTTGAGTGAATCCATTATTGGAGCGTAACAGTATTCTATGGGGTGTATTCTTTTTATAATTGTATTCATTTCTTCATGGGAGTACATTTTCGTATAGGTACAGTCATTATATCATTATTTTTATTGTTTGTTTGTTCCAATGTGCATGATAATTTCACGGCGTACCACTAAGTGCATTGAATTAAACAAACAAATATATTCGCATGGAAAAGTTTCTGGAAAGGCCGCACTTGGATTTCACTCACACCATGTATGTCTGTTGAGCAAAACGGTGAAAACCAACTGCGCGATTTCTTCATTTTGAAGAAGCGCTGCTTTGAAACTTTCGACTTTTTAAATGACCACAATTTGCCTGTGGATTATTCATCCTCGTTAAAACTAACTGCTTGGCTGCATTTGTGTATTGTGCACTTGCCAATTTTAGCGGTCTGTTCAGAGTCGCTTACACTAACATTTTCTAGCGTCTGTGCCTATTGAAATAAATAAATAAATAATAGATAAATAAGGTCTCCTTATCTAATTGTATTCGTTTCAGCGGAAAATCATAGAGTTTCCGTCATACATGTCATGGGAATTTCACATCGACTCTTCACACCTAGATTCCTTGAGAAAATTCCACGATTGTGGCGGGAAAATTGACGGGATTTACGCTTGAGCAAGACGAGGCCATCATAATACCCTAGATGTAAGGTAGATTTGCCATATTTTTTAAATCTGATGATCTACACGCAGCCAGCCGGAGGTTAGCCGGATACCAGCGGAATTCAAGATTCATGCGGATATTCCTCGAAATATTCCTGGAGGCCGCCTGTATATATATTCTAGAATCACGAGGGTAAGGGAACACTCGTCTAAAACTTGTCTGCAGGCTCATATATAGCGGGAAAATTCGCGTCACACTTTTTAAGTTTTCGGACTTTTTGCTCATTTTCGTTTGACTTGGAATCCAGAGTCATGTACCATTCAAAATTAACGACCAACTTCTCCAAGGTTCATGGTGTATAGCGAGATAATGCAAGGGGAATGTCCGTCGTTAACGTCGGTGGCTTCAATTTTACGGCTGCTTTAGTTCGAACCGTTTGCTCTTAGAATTTCCAGAAAGACTTGGCAGGTTACATTCCGAGATTTCCAGAAAAAAAGGGTGTTGAAGTGTTGATTCTTCAAGTTTGTATGACTATTTATGGAAAGGTTTTTAAATATGAGGAAAACCCTTGGATATACGAGGACAATCCACTGGAAACTTTTTTTTCCAGAATTTAATCGTGAGAGTAAGATCTTTTCTGTTGTAACTTTCACGCTGTAGTGGAAATAGGGAAAATTGGGAGCAGGTATCAGGAAGCTCCCTTTGTATTCGAAGAATTTCTGTTTGTGTGTTTTCCAACATGAAAGGTGCACCTTTTATAATACTTCCTTTCTGAGCGCTGCAATAGGAAGTAGAGACAACTACGGAGTTCTACAATGTCGTCAACGACGGCGGCTTCCATCTTCGAAGAACACTCCTCCATCGAGTGCGCAGTATTTGGGACAGATGCCACGCTCTCCTGGTGTGCCGGGTGAACCAGGTTGTCCTGGGCTGCCAGGGTTACCGGGTTGACCAGGACTGCCAGCAGGACCAGGTGGTCCTTTGGGACCAGGGAGCCCTGAAAATTAGAACATTGATACTGTGTGAAAGATATCAAAAATGCATTCTTATTCTCTACCAGCTGCTGTTTGCAATCCTGCCGAGCCATCAGGTCCTGGAGGGCCAGTGGGTCCAGGAGGTCCTGGCGGTCCAGGTGGTCCCTCCTGCACTCCGGAAGTTGCAGATTCTCCTGGAGTTCCTGGTTCTCCAGGTGCTCCAGGGTTTCCAGGAGGTCCAGTCGGTCCTTTTGGACCAGGTGGTCCCGGTTGTCCTGCTCCTCCTGCGCGTCCGGCCTGGCCGGGTTGTCCTGGTTCTCCTGGTGGTCCTGGAGGTCCTGGTTGTCCAGGTTGTCCGGGTGGACACGGTTTGCATGGCGGAGGTGTGATCGGCTCGCAAGGTTGCATCGGTGGTCTTCCGGGTGCTCCAGGCATTCCAGGCGTGCCTGGAGTACCTGGTCGACCGGGTCTTCCCGGTGGCCCTTGTGGTCCGGCGGGTCCTGGCGCACAGCAGTCAGCGCACGGATCGGGTTCGGCTTGTCGGGCGGTTCTGTTCGAGGTCGGCAAGCTTTTGATATTTGTCACCTCACTCCAGATTTTTCCAACAGATCCCTGGAATTATCATGGTTCAATGTGCCTTACGAGGGCATTTCGATGGAAATCGTCTTCATGTTCCATATAAATTTATGCATGCACTTTCCTGATGAATGATTTTTGTAACAGCAGGTTTGTAAACCAATTATCGTGCCATTTCAAGGCTGCGACCGGCAAAAAGTCTATGTATTCTACACAAAACTTGTTTTGATGGGATTGAATTACCATGAGTTCTACGAGCCATTGAGGCGCGACGGGTTTAAGAGTGGCGTCAACACGAGAGTACGAGATTCAATGACATTTTTTATATGTTTCTGCGACTTGCGTGCGAATGTTATTACTTTCCGGCAAGGTGTAACGCTAATTGCTTTGCAGGAGTTTGCCAACCTTGCAGGAGTTTGCTAAATACGCGGAATGTTGTGTCCCTTTCAATTTTTTTCAGTGTCCATAGGATTAGTCACATCGAAACCATTGGACAAATTTCCTATACCGCAACCAGAATCAAAGAATTTCCTATTTTTGCTCTGGGATTTTATGCAAAAGGGCTCTCTTTTCCATTTATGACATTTTCAATTGAAATCTGAGAAATAGTCAGCTGTTCTCTAGAGCAGAGCTAACGCGCTTATGTTCACGATGGGCGCCTCACAAAAACAAAGGGTGCTAACATTGGCAAGATATGCAGTCATTTTGGATGACGCGAGTAGTTTAGTCCTTGCGCCAGGCTAACCAAGATTTCTATCCCTCAGGGTTTTTAATTGGTGTCAAAATAATATGGAGAGAGCACGGACTCTTATATCGAGTGCATCCGCCTCCCCCAGCCGGTCAGTGTACAGGACAAATAAATGTTCGGAAACGTAGACAAATCTGAAATAAAGGAGAGGGATGCACGCTAAAGGAGTTGAATTGAAGTGAAGGCTGACCAATTTACCTCGACCCATCAAAAGAGCAGATCAGGATAGAACATGGTTTTTCTATGGTTTTACTCCTTCCGAGGATGATTCAGTACAAGTGCTACGTGTAAATAAACTTGATTGATATCTATGGAGAATATTCATTTGCATTTTTTTTAAATTTGCTTGTGGCGCTAGCCTATCATTATGATCTTCATCCCTAACTTTTACGGGTGAACGGGTTGTGTAGTCCACTAGTCACTATCTGAAAAGGGTGGGCCTTGCTCGAAAATAGCCTTATCCCTAGGCGACGGAAAGGGTCAAGTGGAGGGGTATCGAAATCGCGGAGCACTCAAGATCGATTCATAGCCTATGGACACGTTGTTCATCCATAAGGTTTGAGGACACCTCATCTTCTTTGAATTGGGGAAGGTAATCTCTTCTCTTTTGAACGGGAAAACGGACAATGTTAGGATTTGGAGGGGGGAAGCTGTGCTCTGGTAGGTTCGAACGGTTTAGCCGGAAAGGAAATGTGAGAAAAGTTCAAGCTCATGTCTTGAAGACTTTTGTAAACGATAGGTCTCATCCTATAGAATCGCGTTTTTAGCGGTGTTTCACTTTCCAAAAGAGCACCTCGGACAGCTTATCTTACTAGTAAAACTTCCACAAATCGCCCAAAAAACTCTCCCAAATGGTTAGCATTTTACCAGCATTTTATCTACTGATACCCCACTTGCGGATTTTTTAGCAAACAATAATCAAATAAGCTCACCTTGCAGGTGTTGATCTCACTATGCATTGACCTCTTCACATGGTGTATGTAGTTGTACACCATCGGAAGGGTAATGCAGACGGAAAGCACCGCCACCACGGAGAAGGTGACGGCTGAGTAGGCGACGAAGCGATACGCCACCAGTCGATGCCCTGAATCGCACTCCATGTTGCGAGACGAGTGCTGATGCCGGCTCGGCTTCCGCTTTTATACAGCTTACTTGGATGTGTCAGCAACGCCCCGTCGTTAATTTCTTCGGCGACCCTCTCTTTTTCCGATGCCATACTTAGGCCGGCTGACACTGACACTGGTCACACTGTATCGCTTTGTGCCTCGCATAGCTTCTGTGAGTTATACGGCAAAAAATGGTCTCGTTTGACGGAGGAATTATCGGCGATTTCCGTTTTAGGGCAGCGAAAGCAGTCATGCCATAACCTTGCAACGTAATGACCTTTCTTCTGACGCACCTCAAAGGATGCTATTAGTGCTAGTAGCGCTCTTTAATGGCTGTTGAGCGTACGAAAAAGACGGGGTGCACCTTCGTGGAGGAAAAGTCAACGGTACAGCTGCTAATTGAACATCTCTTTGAAGCTGATAAGCAGTTAGGTGATTTTGAATAGTTGTTGAATAACTACTTTGACATTTTGAGTCCGCAGTTATTGCTCGGGGGCAGCTATGAAGCGCGCTCTTTTATTTGACATTTGGTATTTGGTTCTTGTTGGAAATTATTATGTAATTCTTAATTTCACCCTTCCTGTGCATATTTTTTATTTTACCAGCAATGTAAAACTCATTGCAGAGCGTTATTTGTACGTTTTCTCGGAGAATGTTTGGATTTCTGCATGAGTTGTGCGAAATTTTCACGTTTCAAATGGAGTCGTTAGGGCAATACATATGAATTTGCTTCTACCCATTCAAGCTAGGAGCTAGCGCAATACACGGATGAAATGTTGAGCTTCTATGTGCCACAACCAATGGTAATCGGCTGTATGCTTAAATCGCAGTCGAGCTCTGTAACCCATAACAAAGCCGAATTTACAAAAGTATGTGAAAACTGTTCGAAGAAAAAAGACGACGCCTAAAAGGATACAAATAATTGTGGAAGTAAATGAGGCGATTCCAGGTGCGAATTCTTTAGCAAGCGAAGGGAAAGCATCTCAGTAGCATTGCAATCTATTACTTAGGGAGCCTTAAAGACAGCATTCATGGAAACTTCTATGCTGAGATTTCACGGTACGCCGGGATTCCTTAGGAAGATAAACTCATCGACAATGATGAAGAAGCGTGAAACACGTGGGAAGCAAAAGAAATGATGGTGATATTTCTTGTGAGTTTAAAGCGCGGACGAGTATAAGTCTCCGCCACGGTATCCTAATAAATGATCTCTATTCCACACACTACACGCACCTATCACACCTGCACACCCGGCCGATGGGGTTAGCTGGGACGATGAAGCCTTTTTGTCCATGTCGGCAGATGTATCCACGGCAGTAGCTTCTCAAATAGGCTACTCACTGGGTTCAGCTTACTGTTGTGATTGTGGCCGGCTTCATCGTAAGCAACTCCCTTCAGAAGTGACAACTACCGTGGTTGCTGCGTTTAAGCTGGTGACATTTGTGAAGAGTAGTAAGTGAATAAAGGATGGCGTTAGAGATAATGCCGCTCTCCACGAACTCTGGGACACGCATGGACGATCTGTCCCTCGATTTTTGAATGTTGAGCATCCTCTACCCTAACAATAAAGAGTCAGATTCAGAGCCGATTTTCGAGCCACAACAAAATCAAAGGTTTTTACATTGTAATTAATGTACGATAACGTCATCGTATCCTCAGCAGCAAACATGTAGCTCTATTTAAAATATTACACTAACAAAAAAAAGAACATGTTGGAAAAGCATTATCTCCAGTTGATAGGAGATAGGAAGAAGTTGAAAATTAACTTATACAAAGTTTTTATTTGTTTCGTAAAGTAATTTCAAAAATCCTTCGACACACTCTCAGGGGTAGCCTCCCCCCCCCCCCTGCCCCACCCCTTGAATCGGCCACTTTGGTCTGCTGAAGGAGAAGGGGTCCGCTGGCGCCAAGTATTCTGGAATAGGCCAGGATACGAATTCCCCGATAGAGGATGGATTCGCCGTGGCCCAGTATTGTGAAAAAGGTCAAGATACGGCTCTGCCAGTGGCGGACGCAGAAAGTGGGCGGGAGAGGGGCGAGGGAAAAAAATGGGGGCTGCGCCAGTTCGGAGACCCGCACCGAATGAAAAATAAAATTAACAAAATGTTGCTGTAATAGTGAATATGTTCTTGTGATAATAATAACCAATAAAAATCCTCCTGTATAAACCTTGGTAACGCTGCAAAACGGTCCCGCACATGCGTGAGGGGCCAGCACGTGATCGCATGCTTTCGTCATGAGGCTCAACTCATAGATAGTGCTCGCGAGGATGCGAAGCTGACGAGACGTTCGGCCGATATTCGTCATAAGTGCACAGATGTAGAGGAACTCGCGGATGGACCCGTCTTCCTCTGGTTCTGCTGGTTGCGATAATGATGAATACAGTGGATAATGATGAAAGCGTGAGAATTAGATATTGTTTCAACGATTTTGCGGCGGGATCAGCCGCAGTTTCGCAGCATACGGGACAGAGCAACTATTCCCCCACCTTCATGTGCCAGGATCCTCATACGTGGGAAGCATCCATAATCCAGGTTAAGCTCGATTCTGCAGCTACGAAACACGAGTATCCCCTCGAGGCGGACGGTACTCGCATACAGAGGATAAATGCGTCATGCTAGGTTATTATATAATATATTATTATATATATTTTTATTATACCAGTCTTGCCGTCCGCCTAATGCCGGATTTCCAGACTTCTTTTCTCGTCAAAATTAATGCTCTCCAGACTTTTTTTCACGAGACCAATCTCCGTTTTTCATTCATTGGAGGTGCCATCGAAAATCTTATCCACATCCTATCCAAATTTATCCATACAGTCATTTTGTGTTCTCAGAGAGCCTTTGGCAAAAGAACAATGAGCACAGCCAAGTTGAAAGATTCATCATGTTTATGAGAAAAAAAAAGCTTTACAGATGATGAAAGAGAAGGTCGCTCATCACACTTCGAGAACCAGGATT
This sequence comes from Ancylostoma duodenale, assembly GCA_000816745.1. Taxonomy (NCBI): domain Eukaryota; kingdom Metazoa; phylum Nematoda; class Chromadorea; order Rhabditida; family Ancylostomatidae; genus Ancylostoma; species Ancylostoma duodenale. The sequence continues at coordinate 27,496 of KN726434.1, forward strand.
TTTGGACCGCTGCAGGAGAGGACGAACAACGAGAATGCTGGCCGAGTACTTCAACGTGAAGTACTCGCACATCGTTTTTCCTCTAAAAGAGCTCTGAAAAGCATATAGATGGCTGAATTTGTCATCACGAACTCTTAGGCAGAAGTGAAATTGGACGAGTTCGAAATTTCAGCGATTTTCTGCAGCGAACTGACCAGACTCATTTTCTGAAGTTTCTCATCAGTCGAACACACCTCTCTTCCACGGCTGCCAACACTTCCTGGTCGTCGAAATTCGGTCGCCGAGCTCTTCCTTTTTCTCCTTTTGTACCGCCCCACTTCAACTACGCTTTGTTGATTGCTAAGATTCTTTATTCTCTACATCGCAAAGGAACGAATGATATTGTACTACATTTGATTCTCTTAGTCAGCGGTTCTCTTAATCTCACCATACATCCGCTTCGTCAGGTTCAACGTTGCCTGCTTGCTCTTTTAGGATATTCTACATTGTCAAGCCATCAGTCTCAAGCTTATCTTCCTGCCCTCCATTCGGAAGCTAAATCCGATCGAACAACAAACGTACGGCAGAAAAGTAGGCGATCCGCTGACGGAGTGGGCATACGACCCAAACTGGCGCACTGCGTATTGAGTCGGAAGCGTACATTGAAGCGGGATGGAGAATGGTCGACCGCTCAACCGGACAGCACAGTAAAGACTGTTGGCTGTTGTTTGTTTTTGAGCCAAATGTTCGTTAAAATCCCGGAATGACTGTGGCTGCATCCCAAACTTTGGCGAATGGTCCAGCATGCGATGGCGAATGTGCACACTTTCTTAGTAAATTTTCCAAATATTTTTCCACAACTTTTCCAAACTGCAACCTTCACGAGCGGTATAACTTTTATGGTTAGCAGAGGCTAGTACCTATTGTCTGAGCAGGTAGCTGGCGCCCAATGTGCAGAACACAGGGAGTAGCGGAGAAAATAGTAGACTGACATTTTTGTGTAGAAATGTTTGGCAATTTTTTTCCTGAGTAGCAAGAGATCCTGATACTGGAGAAGATGGCATGGCAAAGCTCCTAGAGAATGTTAAGGGTGGTGACCCGTTTGCTCGCAAAATTATCAAAATTCAGGCAGGTCCTGGAAGCGAATTCAGGCCGATTTTGGCCGCGTAGAAAATGAGCCTTCTTGCATCTCAAGCATTTTCCGCGTCTTCCGTTGTGTGCACCAAGGCTTTATGTTGTCTCCGCTCCTCTTCATTGTGGTGATAGATCTTGCAATACGGAATCTGCAGAAACCCACGTCTTGGGCACTGCTGTATGCAGACGGCTTCATGCTCGCGTCCAAAGACAGGCAGGAACTCGAGCAGCTGCCACAAACTTCGTCTCACACAATTCGGCCTACGTCTTAACGTCAAGAAGGCGGAGTATCTAACAACCGGCGTGGAAGAACCCGGGACCATAAACGTAGTGGGCGTAGACTTATCGAGGACGGATGTGTTCCAGGCCTTGGGTCAGGACTCTCATCCGACGGTAGCCTTCCTCATGAAATAGCCCTAATTAACTCGTGGAAACGTGGAAAAAGTGGCGTTCACTAGAAGATGTTCTGTGTGACAAGAAGATCTTGGACCGATCGAAGACCTATCGTACCGTTGTTCGTCCCGTTGCTCTCTATGGCGCCGAATGTTGGCCTGCAACCAAGGAAGTAGAACGTAGCGCAATGGAGACGAAAATGCTGCGCTGGATGAATGGAGTAGCGCGGCTAAATCGAATCTGCAACGAGGACATTAGGAAACGGTTTGGCGCTGCTGCGATAAGTGATAAACTTCACGAATCTCTCGTGCGATGGTGCGGCCACGTTCTTCATGCCGGAGAGGGAACCGTCTGCAAAGTCGGTCTTGATCTCGTCGTTCCGCGCAAACGGCGAAATGGTCGACCAAAGCAGCGCTGGCTTCACACGTTCCACGCCGATTTTAAGCCAGCTGGTATCCACCCGGACCAAGCGCAAAACAGGGATAAAGGCGTCAACGGACCGGCAAAGAGGACCCTGCCACCAAAAGAGGCGAGCGCTGAAGAAGAAGAGGCGTTTTTTGCGTCTGCGAGTTCGTGGAATACCAGAAAAAAAAACAAGGGGAAAAAGGGCAGAGTTCTTCTTGCAAACAAAAGAAATCAAGCCAGAGCTCGACAATGGAATTGATGGCGACTTCTACGTTGAATGAAGAGCGGTGCTCTAAACTCAATTGCTCGTAGGCTTAGTGGAAAATCACGAAAAAAAAAATGAAAATTGAAAATGCGGTGCCAGTAAACTTTTGGGTATTTCGCACTTACTAACTGATATGGGCCTCTCTAACACTCAATGAAAGGAAGAGCACGATTTGATTTACAACGTCCATCATCAGAACTAGCTTTAATGCGACGTCTAGGTATGAGTGGAGAAAAAACCTACAAAACTTTCGCACTAACATAATAATTCTAATTGAAATTTCAGACGAGCTATGAAATTTATTTTCGAATGGATCCATCATTTGTGTTGAAGAAATTCCTGATCAGTCCATTATCAGTATTAACTCCAGAGATTCTTTCCTGTGGGTTCGCAGCGAACAAAATTACCAGTAGATTTTCAGACAAATTTCTCAATATAACGGAATATCTGAAGGGACAACAAGGTGCTAAAAGATGTCTCAAATCAAGATTCAGGAATGGAACATAACTTTTCACTAATGGTAAGACTGGGCACAAAAGCCCTCGTTTTAGCTTCACAACATACCATTCGATGAGGACGTTGTAGTTCAGGACGATCTCACAGTTTTCCACGAGTGATCCTTTCTCGCTGATGCCCTGGGAATCTTGATGCTCCGCCCTAGGAATACGCCCGCGCACAATGCTGCGATCAGATCTCCGTCGCAGTCGCCATCGTCTCCTTGCCCCGATTGTCATCTAATGTGTCACATCCTGTGTTGCCGGCGATTTTTGTAAGCATGTATAAATTGTTAGTTGGTAGTGCAGCAGCTGTGTTCTGCCGTCAACACATATCCGTGTTAATGTTGGCCTGAGACAGAGACACCGGATGTTATACTACAGGATGAGTATCGTGCCAGCTTCGACACACGGTAAGCGCTATTCGAAGCTTGTCATTTATTTAGAGGCAGCACACGCTCAAATCTTGGTGTTTGAGATTTTGCTGGTTTTTCAGGTTTTGAGGGATCTAGAACTCAAATCCAATTGTGAAACAACGCGGGAATTCACGAAATCGCGGTGCTGCTTCCCGTGGGACTAAGAGCGCTTCGTCTGACACTCATGGGTCCCGGCACGCGAAACGCGTTGGCAGTTGCACGAGATGACCGCTGCGGGTGTGCGCTGGCGCATTCAAGGCAGCTGTGTTCGCAGTGTTCGCGACTTCGACTTGTATTTCTTCGCAGGTAAGTCGTGATTCCTCGTGTTCGGTGAACTTTTGTGATGTGCTGACAATGTCTTCCACTACTAGCGGTTCAACTCAGAATCGAGGATTTCGTCAAGTGCTGCCTTTAACTTAAACTGTTTGCGATTCTATAATGTTTTGAGTGTGCACTTCCTACTCTTTCATTCTCTCCTGTGGTGCTGTCATTTTCCATCAGCAAATCGCTTCAATGGCATAGGTTGTGTTCGAAAAGTCGTGCGAAACTGCGTGGTTGTCGATTCGATGAGTCGTCTTGCACTAGCCAAAATCACAACAAACTAGCAGATAAGCGAGGTGAGAAAAATTGGCAAAAGATCCTGCCGTTCTCCCTTACATCTGATCTTCAGCTAATTTTCGCCTGACATTCGTTTTGTTTGCTCTGGCCAATACCTGTATCGCTACGTTTTACAACTAGACATTACGCCAACCGGTTTAAGTTAAGAGCAAAGGGCAATAAACAGTGGCTGCTTCGTTTCCTGTGCCAGGTGCGTTTCTACAAGAGATTGTGAGTAAAAGGTGGAATGCGAAAGGAACTATTGAATAAACACTGTATTTTTGTATATGTATGTAGATTTGGTCCTGTGAGGTAGCTCCAAAACTGGACTTTGCAGCATGCTCAGTATCAATGACGTTCATAATCCCCCCCCCCCCTCCCTAGAAGTTAGAATTGTAGATTTCGAAAGGAATGAGCGTGCTCGTGCACACATTTATCGTCATGTTTAACTTCCATTCTGTGCAAAGACGGATCACTGCTCCTATCTGTTGCGAACTCCTTAACGACGACGCATTGTGCCATCTTCGAAGAAGATTCCACCATCGAGAGCGCAGTACTTCGGACAGATTCCGCGCTCTCCAGCTCTTCCGGCTTGTCCGGCCTCGCCAGGTGCTCCAGGACTTCCAGGTGGTCCGGGAGGACCAGCTGGTCCTAATGGTCCCTTTGGTCCTGGAGGTCCTGGAATGAGAATTCGTAATTAACGTAGTTCAAATTTTTATACTATGTTTCCATCATCGCTGAACTGACCGAGAAACATGAGAACGAATAATGCTCACCAGCTTCTGCTCCACCTCTCGTCTGTCCATCGGGACCAGGTGGACCTGGAGGTCCGGGAGGTCCTGGAGGTCCAGGTTGTCCTGATTGTTCCATTCCAGTTGCCGACTCTCCTGGTGCTCCCGGTTGTCCATCTGCTCCTGGGTTTCCAGGTGGACCTGGCGGTCCCTTCGGTCCAGGTAGCCCTGGGTTTCCGTCACCAGCTGCAATACCGTCAGGTCCAGGTGGTCCAGGTGCTCCTGGAGGTCCTTCAGGTCCGGGTTGTCCAGGTTCCCCACCAGGACAAGGCTGGCACGGTGGCGGTTGAAGGGATTGGCATGGTTTCTGTGGAGGTCTACCGGGCGCTCCTGGCATACCTGGAGCTCCAGGCATACCAGGGCGTCCCGGTTTACCAGGTGCTCCCGGTGGTCCAGAGGGACCGGGAGCACAGCAGCCTTCGCATTCGCCTCCCGCTCGTCTTGTGGTTCGGTTGGAGCTAGGGAAGTTCTTGATGTGGTTCACTTCTCCCCAAATGCTCTTGGCGGATCCCTGCAAAGTACGAAGTGTAATCGTGAAACCGCCAATCCGAACATACCCTGCAGTAATGGATTTCAGTTTTCATCGATAGCTTCACATGGTGGATGTAGTTGTAGACCATCGGAAGCGTAATGCAGGTGGACAGCACCGCCACCACTGAGAAGATCACCGCGGTGTAAGCGACGAACCGATACGCGATCAACCGCTGCCTTTCGGTTTCCATGGCGCAAGGTGCTGAGTTCCAGGCAATTGTTGCTTTTATACCCGAGTAGACGTATGTACACCAACAGCTTCCACCACATCACTGGTTTTTTTTCAACATCTTACAATTGCTCAGCACAAGTTGCGCCTGGAGAAAAAACTCCTGGTCACAGCAAACGAATGAATATCTTCAAACTTCGTTTCGCAACAATCTCTGGTACCGGCATACTGTGTTAACGGCAGCACCCACGGAAACTTTCGCTCTTCAGATTTTCATACTTTCTGGTACTTTAGAGCAGGCTGGTTGGTTTCCGTACCATTACAAGAACAGAAAACCACTGCGTTCAGCGCAGTAACTAATACATCTTTGTGCTGGCGTTCAATTCGGACGAGTTTTCCGTTGATTGCTTGTTGCGCGAATTGCAATAGAAACAACTGTTTTGCTGCAATCTTGGGGAGATTCAGTCGTTCCTTCCATCATTATGTGTTCTTTCATGATTTTTTGCACTCGTTCGCAACTGACTAAATTTGAAGCTCCTTGGCAACAGTTTGGCCTAATTTTCGTTGAAATTTCAATTTTCTCAAAATTCTCCTTCACTAGGAAATTTCATAATGTTTTGATTTTTAACTGACGTCTTTGCTAAGTGCTACACATTTTCCAATGGTTATTTATCTTGATGAGGTGCGGGAAAGCTGCAGTTCCGAACAAAGAACTGGTCGCGCGAATATCCAGCCGGTAAAAAAAATAAAAATATGTAAAAAGTAAAAAAAATACATTATATTACACTTTTGATATCGTTCCCCATTCCTTTGCTCATGCAACTCGACCATACCTGCTGCACATAACCTGGCCATGTGCTTCTAAACCTGTATTTTTGGTGCTATCAGAAAGTTCCGACTTTATGCAAGTGTTCAGCACCTTCGATTCCTTCGAAATACGCTGAAATTTTCAAGTCGAAAATTTCCGTGGGTGCTGCCTTCAATGCCCCTCTTGAATGTTGCTGAAAAATTGGTCCATGAACATCCACATTTTGTGCTTCGGGCTTTACAAGGGGCAAGACCAGCGAAGGAAAATTTCCACAGCTGTACTCTCAGATTACCCCTTGTTTTTCTTAGGTAACAGCTCAATTGTGGAGGTATTTCGCTTGAAAATTCCAACAGCGATGGAATTCGCACATATTCCTCGAAAGCCTATTCCATATGCGCCTGTCTGAAATAGACGAATTATTCCGGAAAAATACCTATCTTTTGTTAGAGCAACTCAGTCCGCGCTGAAATATGATTACAGGGATGAGAAGATATATGACATTTTGCTCTGGAAACTCGTCCGCTCTGGACGAACGGAAGAGTTGAAACTTTTTCGGGAACGTTCATGAAGCCTGCAAGAGAGCTTCATCTCTTCGTTATCGAACATCACTGTCTAATTATTGATTGGAGCCTTCTTCTCTAAACAGACCATCAGCTTTCCTATCCCCTATATTAAAGAAGTTCGTTGCTCTTCCTGTTTTTCGTTTCCGATTAGGAATGTGTTTGGCGATGGTGAAAGGAACCGAAAATTACTTTCTCAAGGTTTTTCCACCTAGACTACATCTGCACGGATGCTGGGCTACTCATTTAGTGTTCCAGCATGCCCGAAACAATAATACAGAAAAATAGGAAAAAAGAGTCTCAGTCTCGAGGTTCTTGGTGGAACCAATCAGATTGATGGGATAATCTGCTGAGTTTTTGGGTTTCATTTCAAGAGTAGTGTTTTTGTGTTTCAGTTCACGAGTAGGTTTTGAGCGATGATTTGTGAATGAACTTAGTTTAAACTCGCTTATGTGCTGAGTTTTCGTGAAAGAATGTTTCTGGGCATAATCCGCGAACAGGTCAGACCTACTATCACTTTTGAAAGAGACTAGCGGCATTACTACTTATTAACTGTTTAATTTGCTCTGAAATAATGGCTGCTGTACTACATATGTATTCTAATATAGCTTTGTCCAGAAGGTGTTATTCTTGAACTGGTTGTGGTCTATGAGCCACTAGCAGCAGTAGACGAAAGGAGTAATGAAGTGGAAGAAGTTAGTGTGGTCTTCGCCAGGAGAGGATCCCACTTTACTTAAATTAAAGTTTTTTTTAATTCTTTCATCCAATAAACTCATGGCCCTTGAAAGTGTATCCGCCTTTCTCCGTGACTAACTTTGCACTCTACGCTTCGAGACATCTTTCGGGTTCGCGCAGATGTTATGTTTAACTTTCTCCTGTGCTATGTAAATTCCTCCAGATATATTGTGAAATCTACACTACTACAGTGGGAAATCTATGGACCATAACAGTCATTTTTGTGTCGTGCATGCGCAAGGCACGGGTTACAGTTTGTAGCTATGAAAAACCCAAAATGCACAAGAAGCTACTGCTACTTCTGCTTTTCTTTCTTTCCATTTCTATTTCTAATAATTTTTTAGTCTAGAATTACAAGCGAACTTGTATCGAAACACCCTCCTTGCACGCAGTTCGGATGTCACCACTTCACTACTTTGAAGCTGTTTCAGAATAACACACTCACGCTACCACTTGTTGTGATTGATCCCAAAACGACGTCGATGCTGTGAAAGGGAGGAAATCAAGACTTCGGAGGGTAAAGTATCAACACCCTACAACGGCAATCTTTGAATTTTCCTCCTTGCATTGCCCCAGTTTTGAGCATATGGCATCAATGACCTTTTGATTTGGTATTTGTAAGTACTATTGTTGTAGGAGTTTCTCACTTGATGACGTCGTGTGGGAATACACATAGTTGATGAGGATTTCCGTCGAAATTTTTGCGCCAACTTAAATCTGTATATATCAAAATGAAAATTTGTATGTAATTATGTGTGTATGTAATGTAATGAAAACATTTCATATATGTACTAAGTGGAAATCGTACAGGGTGAACCGATCTGGGCCAAATTTTGCATGCTGGCCCGTCATGGCCGGCGGATGTTATAGGCTACTTTCAACCGGATATTATCGATTAGCTTATCGATCATATCGACTTTACTGATTTTCCGCCATTTTTGTCCAGGGACTGGCAAGGACATGCTTAATGGGATTCTCCAATACGCTGAACACGAATATGACAACCGCTTCGTGCCACATCATCGATTTATTGGTTTTATTGATTTTTCCACTTTTGCCCAGGGATCAGTGAGAACAAGTGTACTAGGGTTCTACAATACGCTAAAGCCGAATATGACAACATTTTGTGCCGAATTATCGATTTGTTGATTTTATCGATTCCTCTACTTTCGCGCAAAGGTGGGCAAAGACATGTCTATTGGTTTCCTCCACTGCGCTGAACACGAATATGACGACCATCTTGCACGAAATTATCGATTAACTAGCTTTATCAAATTTTTCGCTCCCGTGCAGGTAAAGAAAGGAATACCCAGATTATTCACGGCACGATAAAATAATGATCACTGAAATGATGAGCCCTTTGATGGAATGTATTAGTATCACTAACTATGCGTGTGTCAATGTGAAAAGTCAGGGGAAGTGAGACTCCCGAGCAAAGACGGGTATGCCCTCTAGTTTTAGTATATTTTCCGAGTGACGTTGTAGACGGCTCTGAACTATCTCGACTTCTGAGTGTTAATTCACTATTGTTCGTTCTCATAGGAAGTACTACTCATCCTTCTTAGTTTTCTTCAGCTGTATCACTGTTCATTCCTAATGTCTATGTACGTTTCAGGTTGAGCAACAGCAACAGTCACGAGGGAACCTTCTTTCAAGAATTGCTTCAGCACTTTGGTTAACAAGCGAAACTTACTTGGATTCATGAAAACTGCAATTTTTCCAGCATTGTCTTTGTCTACGAAGGGAGCATTTTAACAAAAACCTCAACTAAGCAAAAAGCGTTTGCCATACCGAGTCACAGTTTCTTCAACGAACTTATCCGTGGAACCACTATCAGGATTCAGTAAAAGGTTCTACTCGAGTAAAGTTAACGCCTCGTAAAAACTTTTCGCCTACACAGATAGGTGTTGTATGGATCAAAATGCTCTGTGATTTATAGTGGCAATTCTGGATAGATTCTCTATTTCTGATGTAATTAGAAGACCCATTGCCCTTAATCAGACAATGTAATGAACGGCTCCTTATTAGACAGCGAAAAATAAATATTTGTAGGTGCTCCGCACTCTTGCAAACGATCTGACTAAAAATATGCATATATAGGACCTATTCATAGGCCTCGGCAGAATTTACTAAATCCACAATGCCGCTTACCACTTTTGAATTTTCTTTCGATGTTAGCTGTAATTTTTCGCTTACAGTAAGTTGGCTAAGTACGAGGGTGAATTATAGAGTTTCAGTAGTGACCGTGAGAATAAGAAATGCCATCCAAGTTATACAAGTTTTACGAGCTCCTTTGGCATTCCTTCTGTATATATTGGATTGTTACATAAGTTTCCGCTGTTTTGAAATTCAGAACAATCCAAATGCACAGTCAAATGAGAACCTTGTTAAACCTTTTGGTTTTTCCTTTGAATCAACGTTTCTATTTGCTAGGATTGTTACACGCCCTTCCTAAAACATTACATTAGGCACTATTGAATGGTTTTCGTGGTACAAAAAGGGGTTGCTATAAGATGCAAAAGAGCGCTTCATTGGCATATATTGCTGAATGAGGGTCACCACACCGAAAACCATTTGGAGCACAGTGGCAAAGCAAATGAACTCTGTGAGGGAGCAAAAAGACTAGTACAGAGCCGCAATCGTATCGATTGCTCCTTCAAGGTTTTCAGATTGGAGACTCAGCAGATGAAACCTCCCAGCAAGTACATACTCAGACATTTGGGCGTTTGGAGCGCCATCCCATACCCCATACCGTTTTTGTCCGCATGACACCTGGATGACAAACGCAGAAGTGGGCTGAGTTGCCGCGCATATTCCGCCGTGCACGTATTGCCCCCTTTAGCCTGCCATGGTCCTCCTAAGGCTACGGCAGGATTAAGGCAGGTCAATCACAGCTCGTCAGGTCTCTTTATTGTATGTGGGTCTGGCATCCTCTTGGAGTAAATGTACAAAAGCTCGTCTCGGCCACTTTTCTCAACGAGCATCCGCGAGTTTCTGGAGCTTATTGGCGTAAATATTACCGGTGACTGTGTGTGTTTACGTGAGCAGCTCGTGTTATTCGCGAATCCCAGAAGTAGCAAGGGAGACATATGCTGGTGTAGAGGAACGACCTAGCGGGTCTTCTTTTCGACACGATCCGTCGTAGACAGGGTCAAGCGTGTGATGATAAATTATCAGTGGGGGGTCGTATGGTTGGCGGATAAAGGGGGGGGGGGTCGTAGAGGGGGGTCGTGGTTGTGGTGAAGAATTCGCGTACTTCTTTTAGTAGTAGTGCAGCCATGTCTCGGAACGAGGTTGAATTTCGGACAGTCATACTTGTTCATACGTACTGCCAGTCCTGCTTAGCCCTTGAAGCCGAAGAAAAAGTGTTGTCATGGACCCTGCCCATGTGTGCTTTGCCTCCAACTTTCAGCTCTCCGGCCTCAATAGAAAAGATTCAGCACAGGAATTATGAAGTGATGTTTAGTAGATAAAAATGGCCTTTTTACGTGTTTTGATCAACTAGATCCAAGCAGGAAGGAGGATAACTAAAAGGGAACCACACTGCTTGAGAGCGCCAGCCATCGACTAATCAAAACTAAGAAAAAATTGGCACCTCGACTAGCTAGATCTCGAGATTATTCAAGTCCAACTACAACCATGCCTCCAAGCAAGCCAAAATTTTAGGTGAAAATTTGCAAGATTGCACTGTCCTACCGTGTCCTGCAAGCCGATAAAAACTCATTCTATGGACACTAGCCAACTGTGCTTTACCCCCAAGTTTCAGGTCTTCAGGTTTAAGAGAAAAGATTCAGCACGAGAACTATGGAGATGAGGTTTCGTCGATAAAAACGGCCTTTTTTTACATGTTTCTATCGACGGAGTTGAATCGTGTTGGAGAAAGCCGTGGCAGAAGGAGCTGCATATCCTGGAAGCGCAAACCTTCACCTGTTTAAAGCTGGAAAAAAATCGGTACCTCAATGGGCTATGGGTGCCCGATTGATTACAACCATGCCTCTAAGCGAGTCAAAATTTTAGGTGAAAATTTTTCAACATTCGTGCTGCCAGTCCTACCCAGTCCTGCGAGCCGATAAACAGCTATTTCGTAGAACCCACACAACAGTGTTTTACCCTCAAGTTTCAACCCTGCAGGTTCAAGAGAAAAGATTCAGCACGAGAACTACGGAGATGAGGTTTCGTCGATAAAAACGGCCTTTTTTACATGTTTTTATCGACGGAGTTGAATCGTGTTGGAGAAAGCTGCGGCAAAATGAGCTGCATAACCTGAAATCGCAAACCTTCACCTATTCAGAACTGAGAAAAAATTGGCACATCAACGAACTAGATGTTCTGCTATGGGTGTCCGCCTACAACCACACCTCTGAGCGAGCCAAAATTCTAGATGGACATTTTTGCACATTCGTAGTGCTAGTCCTGTTCAGTCATACAATCTGATTTAGTGTCCTCTCGTGCACTACGTTCGAATATCACGAGCCCACTACAAGCGCACATTATTTTAAGTCGTGCAAAAATTTTAGCCCTGGAGGGGATCGAACCCTTGACTGTGCAGATGACGTATATCGATATTTCTCATGACAAATTTGAAACAAATCGTTTGAGTAGGTCTGAATTCATGCTCTCAAAGCGATATTCGAAAACCGCGTACATTTCAACTTTCTGCAAAAATTCTGGATAGAGAAGGGATCGAACCCTTGACGGTGTACGCGGTGGCTATTCCTACTGCTGCTATAAAGTTTGAATTTGAAGTCGAGTAGTGTCTGCATTTTCATTCTCATTTCTCATCTCATTTGAAATTCGTGTACGAAAGGGGGGGTCGTACTTTTGGCGGCTGAGAGGGGGGGGGGGGGTCGCATGGGGGTTGTTTTTCTATCATCATCACGCTTGACCCTGGTCGTAGAGATTCAGCTCTCACCTACGGTAAAGAGATCTTCCATTAACTCCTTTCGGTGCGCACAGAGAAGGAAAAACTGATCATGACTTGAAGGTGCTCTTGTAGAATTGAAGCTGTTATTAAAGTTAAGGAAGGCAAGCCGGCTATATACAGGATGCGCTACAAGTTCTCGCACACCATATTTAGTACCACATACCACCACAGCAGCGGAATTCAACGTAACGGCATGACCTCTACGGCCGCCTTGAGCTACTTCAATTACAACTCAAATAACCTAACAGGTCGGGAATATGAAGCCATTTGCTTTTGTGAGAGCACAAAGTTGAATGGAAGGCGCGTCCATCTCGGCACAGTGATTTTTTTAAATTCTCCCAAAGCTTTTCCTCAGCTTTATGGTACGAGCTCAAACCTCGGAACGCGCCCCTCCCCCCCCCCCCCTCTTGTGTCCGCCACTGCTGAGTTGCTATTGAGTTGGACTAATGCGGCCATAGAGACCATGCCATTAGATTGAATTCTGCTGCTGTGGTGGTACTAGTCATGCTGTGCAAGGGCTTATGGCGCACCTTGTATATGTACCTATTATGGAAAAGTTCTGAAAGGTCTACAACTATCACATAATATCAGGTTATTAGGTCGAGAATCTATCGAAATCTATCTAAATGTCCGTTCAATCCTCGAATAAAAATCACAACAACTACAAAAACACAAGAGCTCCTTCCAAGAGTTATTTCCCAAATTGATGGTTGATTTTTCTACTTCCTCCATATAATGGGCGAGTGCACTCTGTGAAAAAATCACAGCGCTTTGAGACGCATTAGCAACCCACCAATATTTTGACTCCACTCCAGCTTATAAAGTTTTTCTCCGGTACTGAATGCTAGAACAAGCTACAGTAGGGTAATGCCAATAATAATGGACTTGGAGGTTGGTGAGGGAGGTTTTCCCATCCATATGTTTTGGTCTTCTAGTGGGCCATTTTCGCGATGTGTCGTTTCGCCCATGTCGTGGATAAGTTTTGTAGCTGCCGTTTTGATGCCATGGAGATGTTGCTCGAAGCGGCCCTAGTATTGTGTAGAGAGATCAGCAGTAAACTTCTGACCACGATTCATCGTCCTTTCATGGACGTTTCTTTTATGTTTTTCCGCAAACACAGTGTCATCTTCCACTCGTGACTGTTGGTTTAGGTGTTGGAATAGGCTGCTGTCCGCCTCTGAGCAGGTGTAGTTTTTGTCAGCATGCTCAAGACATAGTCTTCTATTATGCGGCCCCATAATGGTTTCGAAGAAGCGGCGATTCATCAAACGGCAGAGAAGGATTTTGCTGATTGCAGCTCGCACGCTCACCACGTCCGCCTTGGGTAGGTGCACCACCAATTAAAAATAATTTTTAGAAGTGAAAAAAATGGAAAATACTGAACAAATCACGTATCTTCTGCAGCGAGAAGTGTTCTTTTACATGAATGCAAATGCTCTGCCAAATTGAAGCACTAGTGAAAATAGGGGAACAAAGGAAAACGTATAAAGTGAACATTCATAATCTCCATGTTCTCTGGTTTTTGAACCTGGGCATTTCTTAAGAATTCTTCCTAATCTGCTTCTGCTTCTACCAGGTTTTAGGTGGATCTTTATTGTCCGGTCTAGTTTTTCACAACAACAAATAACCCACATAACATCCATGGTGCAGAGTGACACTCAGTCCATCGTCACGAGTGTCAAGATCGGTGTGGACGCATATAACGGTGGATTCACAAGGTTGGTTCAACATTGCCTATGAGAGACCCTCTGCGGTGGGTTCGGAACAATGCCGAATTAACCAGGAGTGGAGGAAACATTTGGTGGCTAAGAACCTGAATCTGAGCTTTACTTCACTTTTCAGGCCTTTGAAAAAGACGCTTTAGTCGAAACGTTAGGCCGACAATAAAGATCCACCTAAAACCTGGTAGAAGCAGAAGCAGATCAGGATGAACATTCATAATTCCTCTACCTAATAAATCATGGGCACCGATCAATAATCGAGAGTTCTGGAACTCTCAAAAAAGTCGGCTAAGGACTTTCTCACCATCCTAATAGATTGTTGAGTGTGTTTGAGAACTTGTGCTCAACCCTCCGTCAGCCCTGCTCGCAGAAGTGCTTTCGCACAGAGACTTAAAAGGTTGCATCATTCATATGATTGAATACAAGTTCTCTAAAGCGAACAATCAATTCCACAAACAAGCACAATACGTTCACCTTTTATCCTTCAGAAATTTCTCCAAAAATCCAGAATGCCTATTTTATAAGCCTAAGCTTGTATATGCATGCATCCTGTTTGATTTTCTTTTTGTTGAAACGCGGCAGTGCGACGCAAGCCAATTCCACTTTTTCCTGAACAAAACAGAATTTTTTGTGGAGATTTAGATAGTCATTTCTCTCCAGCTCCTTTTGTTACAACGTTGCCCAATGTAGTATTTTTTGATTTGTTGACCAAACTCTACATGTTCAAACCCCATCAAATGCTACGATTTGTTTTGCATCTGCTTGCGCCTCCAAGCAAGAAAAAAACTTGAGTTCGTAAGGAAAGGAATTTACTATGAATAGAACATTCGATACGCTGCGAAAGAGACCTCACTACTAACTAAATCTCTATAAAATGACTTATCTTATGACTTTGAATCTCTCACGATGTACCCTGAGACCCCTCTTTAATGAAAATTTGCTAGCATTCTTTGAAGATGTTGCCTGCTATCAGTGCGCTGAAGGTTATCCAGTGATAGAAAGTAGGGATATGAATGCTATACTAGTGCAGATAGCATGGACCAAGACCATCATGAGCCACCGAAATTGCAGATGAACAACAGGACGTGCTCATTTCCAGTCACAAGCATCTCGGCAAACGAGTTGTTCATAAATTATACATTCTACTGGTGGTGGCTCAGGGTCTTCGAATGCGCTCAAATTCAGTTGTATATTTTGTTCCCTTCAGCTGAATTGTAACATTCAGTTTCAATTTTTGAGATGAATGTCTTGCTCTTGCACATGTTCATTGGTGAATTTACCTTGCACCTTACGCAAAAACGGATTACTACATCAGATTGTTGTGATCTTCTTAACGGCGTCGCATCGTTCCGTCTTCGAAGAAAATTCCGCCATCGATGGCGCAGTATTTAGGACAGATTCCACGCTCTCCTGATTTTCCAGATGCTCCGGCCTCACCAGGTGCTCCTGGATTTCCTGGAGGTCCAGGAGGACCAGCGGGTCCTGGTGGTCCCTTTGGTCCTGGAGGTCCTAAAACAAAGAAACAGTTGATGTATTGCAGATTTTTTCGACTACGTTCCCGTGCGACAAAGGTAAGGAGAGATATTAAATGGAACACATCTTACCAGCTTCCGCTCCACCTCTCGTCTGTCCGTCGGGACCAGGTGGACCCGGAGGTCCAGGAGGACCAGGAGGGCCAGGCTGTCCTGGCTCCTCCGCTCCAGTTGCCGACTCTCCTGGTGCTCCCGGCTGCCCATCTGCTCCTGGGTTTCCAGGTGGACCTGGAGGTCCCTTCGGTCCAGGTGGCCCTGGTTGTGCTACGCCAGCTGCGACGCCGTCATTTCCAGCCGGTCCAGGTGGTCCTGGAGGCCCTTGAGGCCCGAGTTGTCCAGGTTCGCCACCAGGACATGGTGGGCACGGTGGCACTGCAAGCTGTTCGCACGGTTTCTGCGGAGGTCTGCTGGGCGCTCCTGGCATACCTGGAGCTCCAGGCATACCAGGGCGTCCTGGTTTTCCAGGTGCGCCCTGTGGCCCGGCCGGGCCGGGAGCACAGCAGCCTTCGCATTCGCCTCCCGCTTGCCTTGTGGTTCGGTTGGAGCTAGGGATGTTCTTGATGTGATTTACTTCTCCCCAAATGCTCTTGGCGGATCCCTGCAACGTCCAAACTTCAGTTACTTAGAAAATGCATATTTCCACTTTGAACATACCCTGCAGTAATGGATTTCAGTTTTCATTGATCGCTTCACATGGTGGATGTAGTTGTAGACCATCGGAAGCGTGATGCAGATGGACAGCACCGCCACCACTGAGAAGATAACCGCGGTGTATGCGACGAAACGATACACTGCCAACCGACATTTTTCGGTTTCCATGACGCAAGGTGCCCGAGCACTGTGAGAACGCCGCTTTTATACTCGAGTGGCGGTATGTGTGTTGGCAGCTTCCATTACATCAACAGTTTTTTTGCAACATTTTACAATTAGTCAACGCAAGTTGCGCCTGGAAGAACGAAAAACTCTCGGTCACACGACTGGCGAGCCATTTTCAAGCTTGGTTCCACAACGGTGATAAATGTCGAGCGACCTGCAGCGTTAATGAGTTGTAAGGCAGCGGGACGATTATTCTTTCATCATGCCCTTTGTGTTTCTGCAGGATATGCATGAAACTATTATAGATCTGCTAAGAGAAGGCAAGTTACCAAACAAGAGCTTTTTTTCTTGTTGTGCTGGTTGGTTTTAGGTATAAACTTAACATTACAAAGATGGAAATCAGAATTTGTAAACGAAAGCCTTCACATCAAACCTAACAGTGTTTGTTATTGTATCTCGCTTTATTCCTATTCTCCATTGAAATTCATTCATTATTGTTAAAGTTCTATTTAGTTCATGTCCTTTTATTTCATTAGTTAGTTCATTTCAGTCTATTTCATTAGTTTTAGTTCATTAGTTTATGCCCTTTTATCACACTGCTGGACTCTTCAGTCGAAGTTTCTTTACCTCTGTACGCCGGCGCGCTTCTACCCGAGATTGCGCGCCATAGCCGTAGTCCCGTCATAGAGACCTATCCGTCGGTGGAACACACTGCTTATGTGTCTGCACCAATTAGAAAAAAAACAGTATGCGACGTTTCCTCCTCCATATGAAGGCCGCAGCGGAATCCAGTAGTGGTAAGAGTCAAATGATTGCACCTTGTAAGAGTATACCCAGACTTTGCCAGTTCAAAATGAAGAAAAATGGGCGCTAAAGGCCCATATGCATGAACATCCCCCTGGGAAGCGATCCCCTCCTCTCCAAGGCGCGGCTTCCTGCTATACATGAAACGTTTCGAAGGGAGGGGATGCATCCCTTGCGCGTGCTGTTTGCGCGCTCTGTGCAGTCACGTCTTCCGTATCGAAACACCGTGTGAAAATGCCGTTGAGGCTGGAATAATTTAGTTTTTAAAACATGAGAGTTCATTTTCCCTATATTTTCGAGAACTTTCGTGGTCCACTTTATTGTCAGGGACAGTAATGACTCTACTCCGGCACTTTTGTCGCTTTTCGTTCTTGGACAGCGCCATTCACGCCTCAGCATTGAAACACCGTCTGAGAATGCCAATGAGGAGGGAATGCATTGGTTATAAAGCTTGAATTACAGAGTTAAGCTAAAATTATAAAGTATGGTCATAAAGAAGAGAGGTGCAACGGATACACTTAAGAGGGGAATAATAGACACTCAAAATGAATGGAACACATGAATAATTGAAAAATCAGTGAAGTAGGGTAAAGAAACGTCAAAAAGTTTGCAGGTCACGAGAAAATGCAGAATTTTGAGAGGAAACAGTTGATTGCTTAGCGTGATCCCCTGTCGAACCGCTACTATTTGTAGGAGATATACATCCGTTTCCCTCAGGGGATCCGCCCGCTTCGTGCATAGGGGGATCGAGGGAGGGGATGTACGCGAACCCCGCTGGGAATCGCTGCAATGGTCAACAGCCGATCCCGTCCCTTGCCTGGATGTTCATTTATGCGGGCCATAAGAGATAAGGATCGTGGAAATGATGCTCATCGATTGCCACATTACATCGCCGTGGGTCGCTGCCAAACGGAGCTCATCGCCCTTGCTCTCAAAGATGTGCCCAAAGTGAACTGGTGTTGTGACTGAAAGCGGTATTGGAAGCTATGCCCATCGATCGACACGCCCCATTTATTATCATCTCTCTTACTTCTGGGGTTTCCTCATCCACTTTATCCATATGACGATCGCCAGCGATCATAACGATCGCGACAACAGCCGGCTGTAGTGGCGATCACCACGATTGCTGGCTAAGTCTGTGGATACTCTAATAGGTGGATTATGTGTATCTGTATCCTTAGTTCCGTCTCACACCATCTCCTCTGTTGGCTCCCTCTCATTTGTGTCTAACCATACCCCATCGCACTCTTTTATACAATCAGCCGAACAAGGACAATTCACTTATTCCAGACAGGAGGCTGAGAAACAGCCTTTTCAAAAATATTAGGATAGTAAGAAAGTCTTGAAGTGTTTGACACTTTTTACTGTTTTGTTTTGTTATTCAGCATACGATCGAGTTCACTCAACAATATAATCACCATAGTTGGTAACTGCTGTGTCCCACCTCATGGACAGGTCACCGGTCCCCTTCTCCCAGAACTGGAAAGGCTGGGAGTTAAGGAAGTCGCTGACCGCTCTTTCAACATCTTCAACTTTGGTGAGTTTTTCTTAATTAGGAAAGCTTCAAAGAAGCAACATAAGTGCTAGTCGGAATGTCAATGTCAGAAGAACAAGGAAAATAAATAACCGTGTTCAAGTCTAGCTTCTCCAATTTTTCACGGGTCTCTAGCTATAGCCCGAGCCATAGCTTAGACCCCCTTCACG
>KN726435.1:19391-38965 GCA_000816745.1 Ancylostoma duodenale
ACACGAATATTATGGCAGTTTGAAAAATTGGGGACTCACGCTTTTTTTGAATTGGGCTATTGCGGAGCTTGCTTGAAGGTTAAGCTGGTTTCCATGTTTATGCATTAGCAGATTCTGCCAATGTACTGAGTTCTTTTTTTTCTACCATCCGAGTAAATAGTGTTTGGCGAAAAGTCAGTTCATTTTTTATTTTTTGTCGTGTTCCTCTAGATCAAATCGACGGAACACGTTTGTTGAAGGAGAGATTAGGTTTCGCTGAACCTCATTTTCTGCCCTTTCGCTACGAGCTCCGCTCAATTCGCCCAATGAAAAATCTTCGTAAAAGAAGGTTGCCTACATCTTCAGGGCGTTTAGTGCAGGTCTGTCATTGAATGCTCACACAGATTCCATTATAACATAAATATTGAAGTCAAAGCCGTGTTGAGACATCCAAATCAACGGAAAGCTTCCAGATAAACTGCCTTGTTGTCCGAATATGCAGTTTTCTAGTAAATTATTCACCTCTTCCAGTCGCTGTCTGCCCGTTCGGGTTCGGCTGTGGACGCCTTCGGTCAGTCGGTGAAATGGGACGCCGTACCATCTACTCCTGTTCCACGAGCGGAAGATCCTTTTGACATCCAGTGGAGTCGGCTTGCTGTTGGTCCAGCAATTCCTTCTAATCCTTTCATATCTGAAGCTCCTCGAGAGCTCAGAATATGAGCTATCCGAATTAATTTGCATTCACCCACCCAGAGTTCTATCTGTCATTCTCCTCAATGATTATGCACTATGATACCGAGTATCGGTGCAAACGTCATCTTTTTCTTTGTATGTTTCGAATGATGGTAGCAACTTTCCGCCGATTTCACGTGTCTATGAGCTCACTCTTTATGCGCGTTCCCATATGTTTTATTCACTAATAACTTTTCTCCAAATTTCTAACAGTAATCTTTATTGAATCATCGCCCTAGCATGCAGATTCGATTATTATCTTACACATTAATTTAGCAATTTTTACGTTTCCGTTTTGTGTAGGTAACCGGAGTGATTTCTCTATATGTATTGTGATGCGACGACATTCTTTCTAGGTTGCCTTAACATGTTCAATCCATCTGCACGGCACCTAGCGTCGTGCTTAGTTTCGAGTTGTATACCGGTCAAACCATGAACGAATACGGCATCGCCGCAGATTTTTTCCTTTGCAGTGTACTAATTCCAACCCAAGTGTTTTCTGCACTGATGTTCTTAATAAAATACCTTTCTATGGTATCATATGTAATTATTTGTATCATCGCACAGATATGTGATAGCTGCGTTAATGAATTTTCCGGCATTGATGCGTTTGTTTACCTGGATTCGTTAGTGTTTAGTTTATATGAAATGTGAGATGTGGAGCCAGAATGTGGCTAGTCGGAGCGATGCTGCGGCTCGGCCTGACAGGTGTGTTATTGTCTTCGTTTTTGCATAGTTAGGCTTAGATTCGTCAAAGATCTCAGATTATCGAAGAGGCTGTTTTTGCTGTGGTCATCTTGCGAGTGGATCACCATCTTGGCTCGCGCTGGATGAACTACTTTTCCCCCATCGGGTGTTATTGTCATCAAAGTTACCCACGGATTCATTTAGAACAAATTTGTAGTAGTGCAAAACTGGTGTTCTCCATTTTTGTTGTGCAATGTGACCGTGACAAAATTTGCCATTCTAAAATGCTGAGTTGAATGCTAAAGACGCGGTATGTAGTGGCGCCTTGAATGGCGATCTATCAGTTGTAAGTGGAATTTGCGCATGTTAAAGGGTATCCTGTTTTTATGGAAGGAAAATCCGCACTGAAGGGTAAAAATTCTCGGCGACAGCTGGGTGGTGTTCAGCTGATTTGGTACGTTGTGGCTCGCATGTTTTTTATTCTTTTGTCTCTGCATTCTGACATATTGGTTGTTTCAGCACGCCATTCTCTTTCCCCTACACTTTTTTTTTGCACTGTAGAACACTTTCCTTGAACTGCTTTCATCGTCTAACGCGAATGCTTTGGAAGTACTCCTACTCACTACTGCACATGGTAAAGCAGTAGGTCATCCTCATCTTCAACTTTTCTACGCGTCTCAGTAGAATTCTGATTCAGTGGTTTCTACGAGCAGATTCTCGTTGTCAAGTTACCTGTGCTGGATCAATCGGGAAAAAACAGATGTTCTGAGAACAGATAGCTCTTTCTTCTTTTCCTTTCCCTTCTTCCCTCCACCACGGCTGCTACGCTCTACCCCTTTCTGACGCTTTCGACTTTCGACTTGTTCAAAGTCGAATAATTAGGTTCCGAATAAAACTAACACTTTACCCGGTCAACTTCTTAGTGGACATGATTTTCAGTTTTCTTTTGTGAATTTTGATGCACCATTTTTTCCCATTTTTAAGCACTTCAAGAAAAGTAAGGCGGCTTTCTAATCAATGAACGATCATCGGAGATAGTCACTCTCTTGTGTTCTATAATCGGCACGTGTTCTCTTCTTCTGCGGCATTAAATAGACAAAATATAATATTATATCAGGTTTGTGCGAAATTAATTGCCGTTTTGGGGTATGCACAAATAAACTTTTCTCCTCTTTGGAATTTGAGCAATTTCAAGCCAATTAGTGTGACCATTTGAAAGGGCTTTTTCTCCTTTTTTAAAAACCACTTGAACATTCTGGTCCGGGTAGCTCTTCTCAGCAGCTTTTTGTGGAGCCGCGATTAAGTGATGAGCCGACGCGACAACGGAGGTATCCGGTAATCTTGCATTTGTTTTGGCTCCAAATCACCTTTTCAATGGACAGTGAGCTACTGGTTCGGAAGATTTTGTTCCAGCGATTTTGAATCCCAAGGCAACAAGGTCGTGATAGCGGGTTGTTCCTTGGCGATCGAGTGTTAACGACAGTCATGGAACCTAAATCAGATCCTACCATGAGGACTTTGAGAGCGGGCACGGATGCTCGCTATACTACAGTTTCGAAACATTTGAGTCCAATCGACAGAGTAAGAAAGGTGCGGAATTGAACACCCCACGATCTGACTGACGATCAGCGTCTCACCCGTTGTGATATCTTTTCTAACTTAGTTTTTCGTTCCAAAACGACCCATTCCTAGAACGTGTAAGTGCTGCAGATGAAGCTCGGTTTTTGCACGATAACAAGAAATGCGAACGGAAATGAGTTCTCACACTTTTAAGTTTTCCTAAACTAGATCTCTCTAGGGAAGCCGTGTCAGGAGTTTGGTGGTGCTTGTAATTTCGAGTTGATGACACAGTAAGACATCGATTCTCATGCATTCTACTCGTTCTTCAGACTGTTCGCTTACTGAATATAACTTTTTCTGAGTCCCAGGTGCAATCCTGCGACAGATTGCTGATCCGGAAAATGTTGAAATCGCCTTTCAAAAGTTTGTAGATTTTTCCTACCTCAGTTTCCATCATAGAGGCACGAAGATTTAGCGAATTAAATGTGCATTAAACTGATGAAGAATGTTCTGTTTGAGCCAAGTTATGACACTCTGAACTGGAGTGTTCGTTTCGGCAATTAATTTCGCACCAACCAATGATCTTTCAGATCCCTCGACAAACTGCTGTCGATACCCATTGACCCCTGTGAGCCTGTCGTTCTATGCCAATCAACGGTCACAAACTGTCAAATCTTTGGACAGACCTTCCACATTATCACTCTTCATAGATACTATGCTTTGAATGCTGCTGCTACTTCCAGGTTGTTTGGTGGAACTCGTTTATTAGAGCCTGACGTTTCCAATTAAACGTCTTCTTCGGAGGCCTGAAAGTGGTATAAAGCTCAATTATGCGTTCTTGGCCACCAAACTGCGTCCCTCAATGGCTAATGCAACATCATTCTGGATTAACTACACAGGGCCGCCCAAAGACAGTTGGTAACTAACCATCGCTTTCGAGTCCACCGTTCTTGCGGATGTCCGCACCGATCAGAAACGCACACCACGGACAAGTGAGTACGACCCTGCACCCTAGATGGATCGCGGGTTTGGGTATCGTAACAATCTACAACTCGCACAGTGATAGGAAGGGAATCATCATTGTCATTGGTAACGGACACACATTCATTCTGGTTATTCATGCTCGGATTCCTATCAGAAATCCAAGTTATAACTGTTGAATTGTGGAGCTCTATATGTTGGGGAAACTGGCCGTGTGCTTAGCATTCGTATCAAGGAACATCTGGCAAGTAAACGAAGACGGAGCTTTGTATCAGCGCTTGGAAAGCATATACACGAAGGACGCAACGGCAGTGAATTTGACGTAATGTGTACGATTCTCATCCATGAGACAGACATCACTGCGCGGAAAGCATTATAGGGGTTTCGGGTTTCTGCCAGGAATCCGAGCATGAATAACCGGAGTAATGGGTATCCGTTACCAATGACTTTCTTCCCTTCGTATCATTGTGCTAGTTGTAGATTGTTATGATTACCCAAACCCGCGATCCATCTAGGGTGCAGGGTCGTACTCACTTGTCCGTGGTGTGCGTTTCTGATCGGTGCGGACATCCGCAAGAACGGTGGACTCGAAAGCGATGGTTAGTTACCAACTGTCTTTGGGCGGTCCTGTGTAGTTAATCCAGAATGATGTTGCATTAACTATTGAGGGACGCAATTTGGTGGCCAAGAACGCATAATTGAGCTTTATACCACCTCCGAAGAAGACGGTTAAGTCGAAACGTCAGACCCTGATAAATGAGTTCCACCAAACAACCTGGAGGTAGCAACAGCATACAAAGCATAGTATCAAAAATGCCCAGGTCTAAAAATCAGCGAACATGGAAACTCTTCATAGATTATCTGCTACGCTCACTAGCATTCTTTAGACAAGCGAAATGAAATACTGTGCTGATTAGAAGGAAACCACGTCTTTTTGACCAACTTAAATGTTGGACTACATCTTGCACTCTTACATGATGGCGAATCCCTGTCCGACATCGCGTTGTAGTCGTTCGGTTCCTTTCTGCTAGTTGCGCAAGCAGGGTTCAGCTTCATATCGTTGCAGATGACTCTACAGGGCATGGATTTTCCATCGCCAGAGGTCGATTAGTTGAACTGAATCCAGTTCTTTGCGGCCATTTCTGATGTTTTTGAGCACTCTCGCGATGACAGATAGCCACACATAAAGAGGCAGAGGCAGATAGCCACAAATTTAGAGGGATCTACTATATGGATGCGATACTTTGCTCAGCTTTTTGTCTCGAATACATATGGCAAGATAAGTTCTACATACTACTTACAAATATAATTACTTCTGAGTAGAATTCAGTGCAAAGGCGGCACAAGCAACTGATTAATTCGTTGATGAGGTGGTGGAAAACAAAAGCTGTGGATCTGATTGTTCTTCTATAGTAGGCACCTGGCGTTGCACCATTCTCATGCCCGAATCGGAGACATTTCCATTCTTATTTGTAGTCCAAATTTTGTGTTTACATGCGCGATCCTAGTGTAAGATTGATAAAACTGTCACTGGTATAGGATTGACAAAACTGTCACAGGTTTTTGAAATGTTCAAAAATGCCTAAAAAATCACAAGGAAGCTTTGAAATTACCTTTCTTTGTGAGCAGGTGGAAGCGTAGGTATTATATCACAATAGAAAGAGAGAAAAGGGCAATTTATACAAGATGAGTGCGTCAGATGCGCGTCTGACGTACGTACGCATCTAGCCGAGGAGGATTTTCGATGATGAGCGGTCAACGCGGCATGAATGGAAATACCACACAGACGCCGCGATTAATTAACCGCGAAGCCTCAAACGCGTGCGTCTGACTTGCATCAATAGATAGGAACAAAAAATTCATGATTTCGTTCCGTTACTTCCAATAGACCAACAAAAAGTAAAGAATAAGGGATTCCCCGGAACTCATCAGTAATGAAGGAAGGTCTTAAAGGCAGCAAGAGCCGAAATCCTCGACTTCAAGCTGAGGTGCGGGTAGTGAAGTACAGACTCAACACATCATAAATGTGAAACAAACGCAAACAATGATAGCTTTCCTGCAGAGAAAATGGAACATTCGTCGCGAACACGCCTGGCCGTGTTCGTGCGCGGACGAGTTTTCCCCGGCGCAAAAGCCATTGCGGCGCCTGGTTTAGTACATGTGGTGAGTGCTTCTGTGAATTCAACGCATTTCGTAGTCCCTTTGCGCCAAAACCACGCGCCGCAATGGCTTTTGGGGCCGGGGAAAACTCGGGCCAGGCGTGTTCGCGACGAGAGTTCCATTTTCTCTGCAGGTAAGCCATCATTGTCTGTGTTCGTTTCACATTTGTGATGTGCTGAGTCTGTACTTCACCACCAGCACCCCAGCTCGGAGTCGAGGATTTCGGCTCTTGCTGCCTTTAAAGAATATCAAGCTGCGGTTGGCTTTATAGATTATCATACATGCGCACGCGCGTCAAACTCACAAATCTTTAATGGTATAAATTCTCCTTTATTGCTCGATCATCAGTATTAGGAAATTTTTCAAAGAGAAAGAAGGCGAAACTTCAGGCCACAAGCCGTGCTGGTGCTATCGTAAGGTGGCCCCACACACTTGAAAAATGGGGGAGAAGTTATAGAATGTTTGAACAAAAATCGAGGATGTTTAGATAGACTCAGACGAATTTTCCGAAGGACCGCAGCAGAAAACCGGAAGAACCGACAGGTGTTTCCTGCTGCGTTCCCGGAATAGCTGCTGCGGTCCCTCCGAATGACCAGGGAGATGCGCGCCAGTTCAGCAGAAATGTGCTACGCAACCGGTTTACTCTCGTGGGACCACCGTACGATAGTACCCACACTCAGAGATGACGACCTCGATTAGGGTCAGTGGTTCTACAGTTAGATATACCCATAGAACCAATTTCCCATCTCACGCTTGAAAGCACTGAAATTTGTTAGTCCCAACAAAATTGAGCTTCATATATAATACAATGGGAAGGGTATGATAACGCTCATCCTCTCTCCTGCATTTTGCTAGGGTATTCAGACTTTCTGCTGCTGTCTTTCCGACAATTTGTCTGAGTGAGTTGGATCACACTAAGCAAAGGCAAAAATATATTGATTTACAAGTTCATGAAGCTCAATATGTTTAGTTCTATCCCTTGGTCTATGCTATGGCCAGAACATCGACTACAACAAAAAACTCGAGGATGTCCTGCTGAAGAACTACAACAGCCGCCACCGACCGGTCAAGAAAGAGTCGACTACTGTTCAAGTGAATGTTTACATGGGCATCAGCCATGTCGAGAAAGTGGTGAGTGATCTTGGGACGAATGCAAGCATTTCCTGGTCGTAGGAGAGTAGGTATATAGCCCTAAAAGCAGCTGTTTTGTTACAATATCTTATGAAAGATATGGAAAATTAGATTCATTTCAGGATGAGCACGAACAAACCATGCTCGTCCATGGACATTTGTGGGCAACTTGGTTTGACGAGTACCTAGTCTGGAATCCAAAGGAGTACAATGACACGTCGAAAATCAACATCGATTCGTGGCGGATTTGGCAGCCAGCGCTTGCTCTTTACAACAGGTGCTGGCAGCTTTATTGTAGAGATGCTTCAATCACGGTCACTTCATTCATCGCCAGCTCCATCCCTCACCCCCCCCCCCCCCCCTCCTCCCCTCCCTGCTATCTCAACACGCGACTCCTCCAAAGTACTGTTCCAAGAGTAATGAAGGGGTCATAGTGGTTTTGCTCTCTGAAGACATTATTGCATTTACAAAACAGCGAAAGGTAGATTTCCTTCCTAGAAAATATTTTCTTTTACGGAAAAAGTAACTTTATAGTGCAGTTCCTACACACTATGCACAGGCTGGGCAGAAAATACGATAATGAAGAAATAGACACACAGAAAAATAATGAATCTATAGTTTGGAACTCTATCATAGGATTTAGGGGCAGACGTTTGGGGTTTAAGCGACTCCCATTTTTTGAAGTGCTTTTCCAACGAATGTAGAGTCGGACGAGTTTCAAAGCAATTTCATGCCTCGGGTACCACCCGTTGGGTCCCTCGGGTACTATTGACCCTTTTGATTGAAATCTGGACAGCTGGATTAATTCAGTGAAACCAATGGGTCCCAAAGTATATTATTGACCCAGTTCTAAATCAAGCGCAACTTGTGTGTCGGAATACCGTTCTGGTGAAAAGTCCTGAACTACTTCCTTACAATGTGATTTCAAATCAGAATATGCTTTCTTTAAGAAAAAAACAGTGTTGTTATCGTATTTTTGGCTTGGCACAGTAGATGTCAGTAGATGTGTGCGTGCGTCATGCCTGCGACTAGACGATGAAGAGTAGTCCCAGACGCAAGCCAGACGGAGGTAACACGCTCCTGTTTGAGGTGTAAGCATTATACCATTTATGGCCGTCCAGCGCGGTTCTCACTGTTCACCCTGCATCCGTGAAAAATCTTCCACCGCCAATTGCGCACCTCCGACGCACGCACGCATCCGGCACATATAAGCCTCCCCTTTTCGACAGCGTTTTGCGTTAAGAGAGGAAAATGTTGCAGCGCTCGAGGCAATTCGTGGCACTTGTACATGCATGGTCTGCCAGCCATGATCGGTAGCAGTGGAAGAGTATGGGCTAGCGGTTCGTTCTCGTTCCATGTCACGTGCAGATTCGACTTCTCGGCATGGCCGTACGATGAGCAGGTATGTGGGTCATTCATTCATTGCTCCTTAGTAGTGTCTCTGTTAAAAATGTTGATGCAGTTATAAAAAGAATATGAAATGGTCGTCTGGGTGTCTAACTCGAATAACTCCTTTATTTCGAAGGGCAGATACTTCAAATTCATTGCCGGATTTTTTAGGTTTTGTCGAGTTTTGTCGACTAATCAGTGTTTTGATCGAGTCGAGTGTCGATCTATTTGAAACCTGGCTCGATTCGACTCTATCGAGCCAGCTATCTCCTGTGAAAAAAAAACCCTTTGATTAGCCATTAATCTCGTTTGTTTCGGGTCGGAACTCAAGATGAAGAGTGGGATTAGAGCAGAATAGCGCAGAGCGTAGCTGATTTGCTCAAAACAGTTCCTGAGACTGAAGCTCATACACATTCCGTTCTATGATTTTCTGGTAATCACTTAATCCAAGACGATGTGATCATCACATATTACCCCATCACTAGCGCGAGTTGTTTTCTGTTGCGCCTGAAACAAGGTCTAAATTGTTTATGATACCAGTTTTTTGCTACGTCAACAGTTGCGAGAAGCAGAACAGAAGCAGATTGAATTCGGACTCTTCTTACAACTACAGGAGCGGGGCAGCTTCCCAATTCTGACAGTTAAATTCACAAAATTTTCAACAGTAGGAGGCTACTGAAACGCTCTGCATCTTTATTTCATTGCTTATATGATGACATTTTCCTCAAAATGCTTTCAGACCACGACTTTTTGTGACTTTTTGTTTTAAGGAATGCCCGATCGTGATCGCCGACTGGGTGTACGACTTGTCTCGCGTCAACCTCTCTGATCCTCAAGGCGACAACCCATGGAACAAACCGAGCATTCGCCTCAACTACGACCCTATACGTCAGGACGAGAAGAAACATGTCGCAGGTAATCTTTCCCCAGCAATCATTTTTCTTGGCAATTAGGTTCCTTGTACGTAGATGTGGGTTACACTCTGGTCTTCGCTACCTGCTAGTGCTGCGCCGATGGTGCTATTAGTTTTGATTGGGGCTTTGACTAATGATTACAGGTAATAAGGAATTAATAACTATCCGTGCGTGTAATTGTATGGGCGAGTTCAGTGCTTGAACTCAATACAAGAACCATTTTGCAAGTCTTGACTAGGAAATGAAACTATCAGAGACTTGTGGTGAGTAGGAGCCTCAATTCCGTGATCCCTATATAGAAATTTACTTACTGTATATTAGTTTGCCAAATGCAAATGCAAACCTTCAACGCATTTGGAAAGGGGTAGATATTAGTGCATTCACAGAATAAAAGTAACGCCCACGGGAATTCTCGGGTCCGAGATTTCGATCGCTCTAGACATTTACCAGTTGTCCCAACAATTCTTCGAATTGGCAAATTCAATTGCAAATTCTGCAACTTTGTAGACATCAGGATTCTCGACATATAAATAGATCAGATGTGTTCCTGCGTTCTAGTAGGATGAATGGTATGATTAAATGAATGGATGTTCTCATTTACATTCACTCTCTTCACTCCATTTGGTTCCTCTTTAGAGCGAAACCTAGGAATATTTATTAATGTATTCGTATACTCGAGGTGCGCGAGCCAAGTAGAGACATAAAACTAAAGCAAACAAAAATTTAACCTTAACATGCAGTGGTCAGTGGAACAAATAGGATGGGTGGGATGATGGCGCGATTTACCACTAACAGGGGGAGGGACCAAGTACCACTGAGTTTCAGTCACATCCTATTCTAAGAATAAGTTGACGTCCTACTACAGGGGTAAAATGCGAAGAAGTAATGGGTAGTCAATAGATCGCGGGAGGACCACCGGATAAAAAAAGGAGGGGGGGGGTGGTAGTTGAGTAATTCATTGTTTAGTATATGCAAGCCATCCGAAGGGGGCCTAGTCAAAATATAGCGGAAAATATGTGAGAGCAAAACCACCGTGGGTGCTGCCATTAAATCAAGCGGTGCGGTTGTGCACTATGTATTAAGCATACTTGATGTTGATTGAATACGACTGTGTCTTCTCGTTAGTTCGTGAACCTTCTACAAGTAATCACTACCCACTGAATGGACTGTAATAGCTGCTTTCGAAGAAAATATCGTCGATGGGTTTGCACAAAAATGTGAACTTTCTCAAAAAATGCAGTGGAAAAAGCTTTTTGGAGGGGAATGGGAGATGTTGATGGCTGTAATCTTATTCGACGCGATGAGGCTTGGTTCATGGATCAAAGCCACTTATTTTGGAAGGGCAAATTTGTCAGTTATATCATACTCGGTTGCTCAGAGAAGTCCGATGGAATGACTTTGTCTGCAGCTACGACCGCACTGATTCTATCGAGGGTAAGAGCCGCAGGATGTGTCTGGAAGGAGATTTTGCTAAGTGGAGAATTAACATAATGGAACGAATCACACCACTTACATATCAGAACTTGCAGAAAAAGTGTAAAAATTAAATCAATTGGCCGACACCGTGCTGAGGTCGCAATTGCAGGCACTGTCACTCCATCAACCCTCTCTGAGGACTGAGGTGAAAAA
The DNA here is from genome assembly GCA_000816745.1 of Ancylostoma duodenale. Classification (NCBI taxonomy): domain Eukaryota; kingdom Metazoa; phylum Nematoda; class Chromadorea; order Rhabditida; family Ancylostomatidae; genus Ancylostoma; species Ancylostoma duodenale. Next base: position 30,554 of record KN726435.1, read on the forward strand.
AAAAACTATAGGTTATGCTACCATAGAGAAATACAGGGTGGGCCACAATTATTTTTCATCTGAAATCCTGCCTGTTCATATTTTTAAAGTTCATCCGAGTCTTTGCTTTATCACTTTTGATTGTGTAGTTCCTGAAACATGTTCGTTCTGCACCTTGTCTATATGTAGTTTTCTTGCACGGATTGGAGGCATCGCATGCAGTGCAGCCTAACCATCATGAGGAGCGAGCATACAATCCGTGAAGAGCTCCACTTTATGACAATACCTGGCCTATCTTGGGAAAACGACTATCCTTGACTATCCTTGACGATTTGGGTTCCTTGCATGAGTTCGACTCTAACACTACCATGAAGGAGGTACATCTTCGGCAAAAATAGCATAACTTCAGCAGCATATGTTTCCTGGAGCTTGCTTATGAGCGCCAAAGCTCCGCAGATGTTTGGAAAATAGTAAATAATTGGTGTGAACGTGCTTGATGAGTCAGGTTGCGTGGAATTTCTGAAGATTGGTGTGCTCGGCGGAGTTCGAGCAAATGACGAAAGCTCCTGCGGATTTGTATGGGAATCTTATAGGAAACTGGTTTTGCTTCCTCCATTTTGTTTCAAATTCATTTTCCTATTGTTTGTAACTTTGATGTTTTATAAAGGGCATTCGTGAAGGTAATCTGACTACAGTTTTGACTTCTCAGGCTCTAACGAAGGTGACGGCGCCAAGACATTAACCGGATTTGCAAAAAATGTACCTTTTTTATGGATTGCACGAACTACTTACATACATATGTACTTTCATACAATTGCTAAGAAATTGTATTGACCTTATATCTCTCACGTCTCTGACCTTATATTCCACCAACCTTGAAGGCTATACAGACTGTGCTACAAAAGTTTTTATTAAAATTTAGACGGCGTTCTTCTTTCTGAGAATTTGATATTGCTATGGCCAGGTCGAGGAAAGGTCTGAAAGTGAATCCTATGGTTGTGAGCTGGCCAATTCTGTCTACAGTCGATTGAAACGCCATTCGAATCGGTTTTGGTAGGAGGGCACATAGTCGGGGAACAAGTTGTCGGGCTTGTCGCTCCTCCGCTCCATGATTGGCTTCTCATTCGCTGACGGCTCCTTCAATCCGAACCTGAAACATCGAAGATAAAATGGACTACATGGACCCAACGCAACTTTTGGTGATTCGAATTTTTTGATTTTTTCACCATGTTTCTGTGCCGTTCTACATCTGATAGAAGTTCTACAGCTCTGAGAAAATTCGTGAAAATTTCTGCACAATCCAAACGTTTCTCTCGAGGAGAATTTTTGTGTCATCAATGACTGCAGAACATGGTTGTTCTTACATTGAGCACCTGAGGTTTTTCTGAAGTCGTTCTGGGGATTCCCTTATTCCTTGTCTTCATTTCCTTACAGCATTTTCGGGTATGGCTTACCTAATTAAATAGCCTTCACTGCATTCAAAGTATTATATAAAAGTAGGCGGGCAAGGTTCCTCACTTAAAAAAAAGAACCTGTTAAGAGCAAGGCCAGGCTAGCGTGGGGTTTTCCCTTTGGACTACGCTCCAAAATTTTCTACGCAGTATGCATCCCTCGGGGCCCCCATATACACATGTTGACGTGGTGCTTCTCCACATATTAGTAACTTTTACAACAACAGAAATCCGGAACCGACATCTGTTTTGTTCCCAGTGGTCGTCACCAGGGAAAATACCCGTTTAATCACGGCGTCGAATAGATGCTCCGAAGCTGCATACACAGCTCCTGGGCGCAAGGTTTACAGACTCTTTTAATTAATTCATAAAATATGGGCGCAGCACAGCAGTGTCACAAATTAGTCGAGCCTCTGGAATCGTAACGTAGGGAGAACAAATATGCTGCATTTGGTGGCGTAGGCTTAGTAGGATGCGTGAAAAGAAAGTGAGGTCTGTTATGGAAATAGGACCCAAAGAGCCGAATGTCTAGAACTAGATATGACAGGTGTTTGTTTTTATGTAACCAAAAACAAATGTTCAACGACAATAATAAAAGTCAGAAAAGAAATAAGATAAGATTTTCTCTAATTAAGAAAATAGATAATTTCAAAAAAATTTTTTGGACGTATTTCTGGGGTTGTGGGGGGGGGGGCTTGGAAAATTTGCAACGAGTGCGGTGAGATGAGAACTTGTTCCCTTGATCATAGAATGCCCGAAAGAGGAACGTGATGGGAAATTGCATAAAACTGACAGAATAATGGGGTCCTACTGAAAATGAACAGTGTATAGGGAAGGAAACGTCTTTGTGGCGAATTGTTACTAATCCTGCCTCTTGCAATTTTTTCAAGAAGACGAAATTACAGTACTAGTCGTCGAGGTCTCACCTGTAATAAAAAGGCAGGTGTAAGGCAGGTGTACTATGAAGTCTAACGTTTATCATGCATCCTATCATTAAAAATCTGTTTATGCAGTGTTTAATTGTGAAACGAGCTGCGGAATTACAATAATTGCTAATTGTTGAGGATCTCTGTGCGGGGAGCACTCGAGTTACTGTACAAAGTTTGCTAACTTGTTTTTCGCTGCTTTCCCCATGCTTTGAGCTACGCTAAGTCCTCTTTAATGCTCTTCGAACTATTTCTTGCTGAATCTTTGTGTAGCCAAACACACACACATCGGAGTATCCGCAATTTGCGATTAGCCGCTATCCTTTATTGCTCTGTTTTTAATGCGTCAATTCCCAGAAACGGCATGGATACGCTTGGAACGTGCACTCTATGTGCTTTCCAGGAAAAAAAGAAAAATGGTGGCTTTCCCGATAAATTCCGTGGATTTTCTGGTTAAGGAGGAGCGAATCGGCAAACCGAAGCAAACATCACTCCTTTCTCAGCTTCACAGAGCAAATACTGGTGCAAATCTGCAATTCTTCAGGTCAAGGTGGAGAGGTGTTCCGACAATGGGTGTACCGTGATTTACAGGGTGGCCGAAAATTACCCGTGCACGTACCTTCGATCGAGTAAAATTCTGTACAAGGACTTAGTTTTGGTGAGCGTAATCTAGATATAAGGTAGCCCTTATGGAGGCGCTGCAGTTGAGGCTTGAATTTCCCTGCGCCGGCTCAATAGAGTTAAGGGCTTCTAAGTACCGTCTTGCCGAACTTTTTCATCATATACACATATCGAACATCTTTCCTAAAGTCCGGCAAGTAAACAGTTAAGATTAGTTTCTGCACCCGTTCAAATTGTGGTAGTAGATATCTATCTAACGCTAATAATTTTGATAATCTCTGTTCATGGTGTGGGTAAGGAATACCACTTGCTTCTGATTCTTTGGCACCACCTGAGAAGTGAGATAGGATTTGTGAGCACCTAACCAAGCGAAACCAGGATAACAAAACCAACTTTGCGGTAACATCTTGCGTCTCCTAGTGTTAAGTGATCTGTGGGATGACCAGTTACGCTAACCATCGATGGTTTCCTTGGTTATCGTGTCCCAGCCCCAAAGTTAGCACTTGTGAAGCATGAAGTGACCACATCGCTTGGGTAATCCACTCAACGGTCGCCCACCATTAAGCAGGATTATGTTACTTCACTATACATATCTCATATGTCACCATTGTCAGTGCGCATTTATATACCTAACAATCCGTTGTGACAGCATTCGTGCATACACTGTGCACACATAGGCTAGTAATCAAGTTCTGAGTCATAGGGATATCGTACCAGCTATCTTTAGCTTACTCGAAGTCGTTACGAATGCGCTGTAGGCGACCATATTACCCTTCAATTATTTTAAATTGATACCTTAGTGAAGCACTTCTTAGAATCTGCAGCACGAATTACTAATAATTACTGGTTGTGATGCCTTTGTGGCGAACCTTGCAGTTAATAACTAATTAATACCCTCACTAGCTGCTTCTCAGCTTACTTACATAGGATGAATCAAATGCTTTCTTTACTTTTCCAGATAATTACTTTATAGGAAATGGTGCCACCACTCAAGAACTGAAAAAAATAAAGACCAAACAAAGAACAAAAAATACCAAGAAGCCAAGACCTCTCGTAGTAAGCGCTAGTCGTTCACTATTCTTCACTAGTGTGAGTCAGCTTACGTTCCTTTGTCTCAATACAGGGTGCGCCAAAATTATGGGTATTGCCCGCGCGCCGCGAATTTGCTCAAGTATTGGCAAGCCTCAGGCTCCTCCTGAGATTTCTTAAGTTTTTCCGATAGTGCAGGTCTTCTACTTTCTGCTCATATCATTTCATCCTTCGGTTTAACCATGGTCCAATTTTATACCCATCGTTCTCCAGCTACCACTTAGCACCACAACAGTGTTTAGACACGCAAGAGCAGATTTTCGAAAATTTCGGCCAAAGTCGAGAATTAAGTGGGTGTGGTCTACGTATGCCAATGAGACGTTTCCGTCAAATCTGGCATGTAACGAATATTATGGAGCTATCAACGTGAATAACTGTAAGCAAACTGAAGAAGAGTTTTTAAAATGAGAGCAGTTGTCATCCAGTCGTGGGGCATGCAAGAAGGCCTGAGAATGGCGCTACCAAAACTTTTTCAAATCGCCAAATTCATTCGCTGAGTTCAACTCCTTTGGCCTCCGCTCACCGATTACTCTATCTGGGTGATTTCCAGATCAAATGCATGTTAGTAACCACACATTAGCTCTGGTGCGCATAAGGCAGCTTTTCACAAAAACTCAAGTATGATAATGACCAGTAATTGCGTGCCGCAGACAACGCCTTCTCGATAAGTCTCAAGGGCCTCTATCGATAATGATAAGGTAACACTGGAAATCAAAAGTAGATTATGGTTGCCGTAAAAGTTGGTAACATTCTCCCCTAGAAATCTCCCCGAAATTACAGCTTCTTCGTTCAAGACTTTAAATTTGGCTGATGCCTATAATTTTGGCGCACCCTTTAGATTCGCCTCGTAGTTCCTTTATTTTTAGCACAGCCTAACTGCATGTTTTTTGAATCTCTATTTCTGCCTTTCTGATAGCTCAGGAACTCGAAACCGTGTTCTGCGTCAATATGAATAAGTAGGTACTGCATGGGATTGGAAAAATCATGAATTTTTCGCGGGTTTTGCACCGGATTTGCATCGCATTTGGAGACGCATGGGTTCTGCATAGAATTGAACATTGCTGTTATAGAACAGTAGGTTTTGAAAAATCCTGCTTTGCACGAGCACACATCCTTAATCGTGGGATTCGCACCTCTCAATCTCATGCAAAACACGGTTCCTAGGCTTCCTGATAGCGTTTTCGCAGCTGTGTTGAAGACAGCACAATTTAAGAAATGAAATAGGAAAGAAAAGTGAAAGCATATACATTCCGTGAGAAAGGAGAACTTCATAAAAACCGATATTTTTCTAACCTCAACATCTGCATTTAACTAGAGGGAAGGGCTGGTAGTGAAGAGTAGGTGGACCAAAAAATTCCCCTACGCTTGTTCGGCTTCCAGAGGCACGTGGAGGTCATGATGCGAGACATCTCCTGCCATCACTGAACATCGGAAGCGTCATCGGAAGCTGACATCATCTGATAAATGTCGCAGTTCCCGTGCTCTGCGCACGTTTCTTCAACGGTTGCACGAATTTTTTTTTAGAAAGTACCTCAGATATTTATTGCAAGCGTTCTGTCCCATCAGCAAGTCAGAAGTAAATTTCTAGAACTCAGGCCTGTGGCTGCATGGAACACTCTGAATTTGCATAACGCCGGCTGAACATAGAGAAACAGAGGTAACAGCATAGGATCAAAATATGGATGCAGAAACTGAATAAGGAACGCTAATCGAATGTTAACTTTGTTCCAAAAGAACAGAACTCGAAAAATCATCACTCAGAAATGGATGCAATCCCGTTTGCAGTTGCATTTAATAGCAGTAGCCGTAAGGTCACCACAACTTCCTCATCGTAATTGGTGTTTTTCAAAGGCAGAATTTGTTATTTCAATTGGCGGGAATAGGTGGATCTCACAAAGGTTAAACGCGTTCAGGATAGATAAAAATAGATCTTAATTGAAAGAACAGTGAAATACAGTAAATCTATGGTGATTTACTTCTGTCTTGCATCCACCCTTATAGAGAAACTAGCTGCCGTACCCGGTTTCGCTCGGGTGTTTTACTACCTTGGCTACATCACACTGCAGATGCCAATTACTATCACCGATAAATTCATTAAAATTTCATAATTTTGGTGACAGCATGTTAGCGAAGCTCTAGTGACCCTTCCCATCGACTTGTAGGCGAAAAGTTAGCAAAGCAATTTCGGTGACATTGAATCGACGTATTCGTACAAAGTGGTTATCATATTCATAATCAACGTATCGAGGAACCCCAGGAGACACGTCTTCACCGCTCCATTGAGCAGAAGGACCAAAAATCAATAGAATCGATAGATCGATATTTCGTGCGAAATGGTTGTCATATGCGTGTTCAGCGTATTGAGGAACCCCATTAGACATGTCCTTGTCCGTCCCCGAACGAAAATGGGAAAAAATCGATAAAATCAATGAATCAATATTTCGTGCAAAATGGTTGTCATATTCGTATTCAGCGTATTGAGGGACCCCAGAAGACATGTCCCTGCCGACCCCCGAGCAAAAATAGTGAAAAATCAATAAAATCGATATAATCGGTGAATCAATCAATAATCCCAGGTGCAAAGTAGTCTGTAACCTCCGCCGGCCCGCGGAGGATGTGCATGCAAAATTTGGTCCGGATCGGTTCACCCTCCGCGATTTCCATTCATTACATACATACATATACACACACGTACTTACATACAAACTTTCACTTTTATATATACAGACTAAGCCCAGTGTATGTTATGTATGTTGAGCGGTCAGGCGGCTATCCGGTCTTTACTATACCAGAGTTGGAGTCAGGCCTCAGCACAGGTCTTCCCGAGGGCAAGCTGAGCTTCGTAAAAGGGACGAAAAGCAAAGGGCGCTTCATACTGGGGTCTGGGGTGGAGCCCCGAAGAAAAAACTGTGGTTTTGTTACTTCTAAGGAAGGCATCACGTTCATCAGGCGAGATAGGGGTATCAAATAAGTTAAGTGACCTCAACGTCAAACCTGGAGAGGCTGCTCTTGCTTTGAGCGGCACAATGGGGGCGACTGATGCCGAAAAATGTCTCATTGAGCGGTCAGGCGGCTATCCGGTCCAAGTATTCCGATTGGAGCACATATTCTACACACACCGTAGGATATAAGGATTCCTGCGCAGTCTAAACGCAACCAAATGACACGATATCTTCAGTAACAAAAGAACTAAGGGAGCACTACAGCTGCTTGAAGGGACGACCAAAACTTATGTACCGCTCGAAAGATGTACGCGAAAAACCCTTTTCCGGAAATTTCGTGGAGCTGCTGCGAAGTCCAGACTTTAAGACAGGGCTTCAAAATTGGAGTGTGGGGAGATCTAAGGGGGCACTACAACGGTATGCTCAGTATCGCCAGAACCGATGTACGGCGCAAAGAATATATGTGAGGGAGACCTCAGGTCGCCCCCCAGGTCGCCCAGGGCGACCCAAGTCACTTACTGAGCATACACTTTTTTATTTCACATAATTTCTGGGCTTTTGCAGCATACACTTTTTCTACAAGGTCCGCTTCATCGCTCAAGCACCTGATGGATTCGGTCCATCAAGTATGGAATTCATAGGGGTTCTCGGAGTGTTGCTAACTAGAGGTAATTTGGCATGCAGAATACATAAGGAGCATACACTTTTTTGGTTCACATAATTTCTGGGCTTTAGCAATATACACTTGTGGTACCCCTTTAGTTCTTTTGTCACTGAAGAACTCAATTCATTCCGTTGCGTTTACACTGCGCAGAAATCCTTAAAATCCTACGGAGTCCAAGCCCGTAGAATATGTGCTCCAATCGAACAACGCCGCGGACTAGTTTCAACGCGTTTTCTTCTGTAGTAAGAATCACCTGTTCATCCTCACACGTTCCAGTGACCGTTCCATTTCCTTCCATCACCGTTTATAGGGTAATTTACACCAGCTGCGTGCGTCAGACGCACGCATCAACTTGCGAAGGATTGTCCATGAGGACCGGTCAACGCGGCATGTACATCCTGAATGAAAAGAATGTACGGCCGTCTCGAGGCCACAAACGCGTGCCCCTGAGTCGCGTCAGCGATGCGACTGGCCCTATCCTTCATCATATAGACGCACGCGCGTCAAACCCACGCATGTAGTATAAATTGCCCTTTGATCTGCTCAACTTGCTAGTCCATTCCTTTTCGGATTGAAGGTTTTTTCTTCAAATCTATGCCTCTTTTAATTTTTTTTTGCTTCAGAATGTTGTGCCTTTACTATCCTCAGATTATAGTTTGAACTATGAACTCGTGCCCCACCACGAGCTGTTCCCCGGAACTCCTATTTTTTGAGTGGGTGAAAACTTTCATTTCAATTGC
>KN726436.1:2761-18062 GCA_000816745.1 Ancylostoma duodenale
GGAGGTAATGGTTGAAGTCGGTCCTAATTGCTCAGCATCTATGGCAGTAAGCTAAAGAAATCTCCGGTGCCATAAGTTAAAGTTCTCAAGTCTTTGCAAGTTATACCAATTCCGAAGTAGTCAAATAGCTCAAATGAGCGAATGAATTTGAAAAACCGAATTTCGAATATTCGGAGTTTGAAAAACCGAATAAATTCGAAAATTCGAAAGAAAGTGAAAATCGAATATATTCGAAATTCGATTATTCGAAAAATTTAAGAATCGAATATATTCGAAATTCGATAATTCGAAAAATTTAAAAATTGAATAAATTCGAAATTCGATTATTCGAAAAAAGTGAAAAATCGAATAAATTCGAAATTCGATTACTCGAAAAAAGCGTAAAACCGAATATATTCGAAATTCGATTATTCGAAAAATTTAAAAATCGAATAAATTCGAAGTTCGATTATTCGAAAAAATTTTCGAATATTCCGAAGTATATATGATACACGGGATAATGGGATGACACGCTTCACAGATTGACGGCTTTTTAAAACTATTATCGACACCATACGAATACCACATATTGTAGGCTGACATGATCAGAGATCCCATACAACATAAGTAAAAGCTCGTTTCGAACAAGACTGCCAAAGTGACACCACCAAACACGTATAATTTACGCCATTCATAACCAACAATGTAGATGAACAGGTATACAAATGTGAGCATATACTGTCTTGCGGCGTATCCCCAGGAAAGGAACAGGATCCCAGTATTGTATTTCTCCCAATGAGTGAGGATGAAAACAACTTGAACACTTGTGTTAAGGAATGACTAGATACTTAAATAACACTAGCTCTTCATATGATCCAATTGCATTATAACCTTTTAATCATAGTAGCTGATCATTTTTAACGTTTCTCTCTTTTCAACCTATGATCTGATTTTGATCTATTGACAGCGCGGGAACGCGCCGCATATATAAGTGCTATTGGATACTTGCGTTTATCATTATTTCTTCGTCTCGTGCCCTGCGTGGCAAATAGTCTTTGTTTCCCGCATAAAACCTTTTTTTTTACTACCTCGTCTTTCTATCAAGGAGTCTACGGAAGGCCAAGGGGCCGTTACATGGGGGCCGAGCCGGCTCCTTGAAGTGGTTCAGAAGAGGTGACGCCGAGAAGGCTCCCTATAGTTAGCTAGAGTCAGGGGAAGCGAAGCTGTTCCCTGAAGGAACCAGTTGTTTGTGGTGAAGCCGAAAGGCGCCCCAGAAATCAAAACAAGAGGGAGGAGTGAGGTGAGTGTGAGCCGCAGACAAAGAATCGATCGATCGATATTTCGTTGTAGAGGCCTGCGCAGTGGGATATCGATCGTATGGCTCGGGTTGACGCCGGTGAAGGCTCCCTGATCGAGAGTATTGTTCTATACGACTGTGCAGAAGTGGAACAGGACAGAGAGTTGTGAGGCTGACCGATTCGAGTAGGGTGACGCTGTAAGGCTCCCTAAGAGACTCAGTCGTGTAGTACCACATCGTAACTAGTGGATAGGTGTCGTTACAGTGTGGTATAGATCGAGTGAGTAAGGTGAAAGCTAGAAGCTTCCTTTACCTTTGCAGGTAAAACACCCCCATCAGAAGAGTGATATCGTTTGATCACGGTAGTACAGCAGCGATATAACATCGACGTAACCGATCGATATCTCTGCATAGCATAAGGCACTGTTAGGAGTGTAAGGAAGGGCGTACCAGAATCACTGTAGGGCAGAAAGTACCCGGATAAGGTACCGTCCACCTAAGAAAGGTTTGAGATACCAAGTAATAGAGGCGGTGTGGAAGGATACAGATCGGTGGGAGTGACATTAGTTGAATACATTGAAGTCACTTATCATCTGCAGAGCTCCTTCACATCTCAGTCATTTGTTGTCCAATTCGCGTCGATCGGTTTGCTCGTGATACGTTGCGTTTGAGAGAGAGGACTATTAGAAAATTCGAGTCATTGCAGATATGTCACTGCCTATGGATGAGTTGACGGAAGAGATGCTATTAGGCAATGAAGCCGAGCCACAACCGGAGAATCGACGGACGTTGTCGGATCAGAGCGATGCTCAGGTGAGCGAAATACTTGATAAAGATAAAGAAAGGAAGATTAAACTAGCACATAATTTTATAAGTAACATACTGCTAGGATGTGATAAAATTCTGGGACAGCACATGAGAGCAAGTGATCCCCGGAGTAGCAACGGATCCCAACAAAGTGGCCAAGATCAGGGAATATCGAAAGCTACAGAACTTCCCGCAGCTAAGAACGTTTTTAGGGATGGCATCGTACTACAGGAAATTTATTCTGAGGTTTGCAAAAATCACCGAAGCGTTGTATAAGTTAACTAGTCCAAAAGCTAGTTGGAGATGGACGGAACGAGAAGAGAAAGCCTTTGTGGACCTTAAGGATAAGCTTACCCATGTGCCCATATTAGCACAGTTAAATCCTGTTTGAGCACATGTTTGCAAGTCAGGAGATAAGGAATCATATAGAGCTTAAAAATGCTGGATAATAATTAAATAATTAGTGATTCGAACAAGTTTCTTCCGCTACGCTCGCTTTTACGAGTAGGAAACATCTAACGCGTGAGTTTTGAATTGAGCACGTAGTTCCCGTACCACACAGACACCGTAATGCACGTGAAGTATCAATACAAGCAAATACATTGATCGAAGAAGTACCAGTTCCATGTTGGGCATCAAAAACGATAATCCTGCAAAGAATGCGTAAAGCACTAGCAATATATTCACGACCTCACAACGGTGACTGGACATTTGAGCGATAATCAGACGGCACGCGATATGCTGAACACTGTTCTCATAGCAAAAAAAAAAACAACCCGCGGGTCGGTACCGCAAACGTCTGTTGGAGATCATACAGTTTGAGACCATACAGACCATACAGTCCAGTTACGGAGATGGCAAACAGTATGATACACGGGATAATGGGATGACACGCTTGACAGATTGACGGCTATTTAAAACTGTTATTGACAGCATACGAATACCACATATTGTAGGCTGACATTATTAGAGATCCAATACAACATAAGTAAAAGCTCGTTTTGAAAAAAGCTGCCAGAGTGACACCACCAAACGAGAAGTCTACGGAAGGCCAAGGGGCCGTTACACTTATTAGAACGGTCAGCAAATGCACAGGAGAAACATTGAAATCTCCTCTGCCAAATACAGAGAAAATCATAATCGTGAAAGGTACGGTTGACCACGAGTCGAGTCCATGATCAAACAGTTCTCCTGTTGGTCCCGAGGCTCCGATACGTCTCGTCTGTTTTCTAACCGTTCCGTCCAGTGTGTAGTCAATAAAAGTGCATATTACAGCGGTCATCCAGAACCAGTCAGGAATTGGAGTCTTCGAGCCGACATTGTTTGCAGTGAGATCATAATCGAGCACCGATTCGAGAAGGAAACATCCCATCACGAGAGACCACCCAAGAAGAGTAAGAACGCTTGGTGCCCCTGTCCTGGGGTAGAAATTAACGAGCCACTTCCAGAATGGATGAGATATGTACTTGGAAATAGGGCTGGAGTCGATACATGAGTACTTATAGGAGTCGAATCTTTTGAGCTGTGAAGCGAATAGGTACTTCGTATCGAACAGTCCCATAAGCAGTTTTCGTCGCTTCCGTTCATTAAATCCTCAAGCTTGGGTAATTAAACTTTTAATTCTCTTCCTCCTACCCTAATCAAAAATTGATTCCCTTAATAGTATTCATGCCTCTGCACCCCTTTCTTCCCCAAATGCCTGCTATTTGTTTATTCGAAGCTGTTATTCTGTCCCTGTACTGCTCTGTATTCTATTCTACTGGACCTATGATGCGCTGTATTCTATTATTCGTTTACAATGACTAGCATGAGGTTTTTTTCAGTCGTGTGAACTAGTGTATGTTTCTTAATTCTTGTTTGTTTTGATGTTTTTCCTGGACTTTTGTGAGTGCAATGTTCTACATTGTCGGAACTTATTGTGATTCCTGACCGTCCAACTTCTAGCTTAGTCCAGTTGATTGACTTGTACCATACTAGCGTTTGCATGTGGTCTGACTTGCGCTATGTTTTTTGAACACTTTCAAGTTTTATCTTTTGTACACAATAGTATAAAATATGCATGTAGAAATAAAGAAGTGGGAAGTATTCTGGTATCTTCTTTACTCGTTCTCTTCCCCTTTTTTCTCATTTTTTCTGCTTCTCTCGGATTTCGGAACGCTGAGGTGAGTTTCATTACTAAATTTAATCACTAAGGATTGTAACTTCAACTCACAGTGTAATGTTCAGCCTTCGTGAGCTGTGGTTTTCCCCAGGCTTGGAGAGCTCTGGCCTTACTGCGATTTGGGGTGGGTTCACTTGGCGTTGACAGTTTGATCCTCGATGCCTGATCCACGAGGTCATAAATTTGTTTCAGCGGTGTCAAAGCCTCGTCGGTGTCCGTGTTTACCAAGAGATTCACATTAGTATATACCACTGAGTATTTCTATAAAAGTTACGATCAATAAAATTGTTTTGAAAGTGTATACAAGGGAAATACTAACGCTCTCAATACTATTCCTCATCTCGCTCGCTCCTACTTGCGTTCCTGAGCTGACGTGACTGGTGCTGCAGATGTTGAGGGCCCTTCCACATCCAGGGAGACACCTGTGGTCGAGCTGTGGCTGCACAGCCAAGTCCCAGCCATAGTGCTTTGCAGCATATCTGTGGAGACAGCTAATTCCAGTCCTGTTTTCTAGGCAGGTGCAGGTCCACGAATAAGCGCACACATCGCAAAAGGGGCAGTGAACGTTTTCACTCAGGGAAACGCTGCATACGCATCCTCCTTGGTAGCTGACTTGAAATTTTTCTTCTGGAGTTCTGCATTGTTCCCACTTTCTATCTCCAGTGGCCTTGATCTTCTCGGGCTTCCACTGAAAGTGCTTCACTGCCCACCGATGTGATCTGGTGGACTGCTGCACACGGTAAGGTGCAGTCGTAAGACGACGATCCAGGAAGTATTTCTTGAAGAGTTCCAATATAGTTTGAACAAAAGGATACCATTATTTCAGTTAATTCCGCCAAATCCCCTATAGCTCTGATGACTACCTCAACGAGGAAGTCTGCTCTTGAGTTGGAATTCCTATGCAAGAAGTCCTTCTTCGAACGCAAGTGCCATCTTTCACTTATCATAGTTGTGTCCATGATAGCACCACTATTTCCGAATGATGCCCAACTGGCCGTTCTTCCTTGAAAATATGTATATAATTAAAATGGTTGGATGAAACTAGAATTTTCCAAAGCTTGCTCAAATAGTTGTCTCTGAGATATTTAGCCGTTCCGTCCTGGCCTTGCGTGTCAAGGAACGCGAGAATTTCGGAGAAACGCCGTTGGAAGGCATCAAGTTCTGCAATCCGAAGGAGGTCACTAAGATCCTTCTTAACACGTTCCCGCATGCTCTTCTAAAGTAATCTTGGTTATGTTACATGATTTCATAGATGAACCGTATCTGGGTGAATGAAAAGTTCTTTTTAGCTACCTCGACAAACTTTGTTATGTTTCTTGTGAAAGTCTAATCGGCATGTCATCTACAGTAGTGCAACTTAGCACGCGATCCAGGAAATATCGCTCGGAAACCATTATAGAAACATGGTATTTCGTCGCTCACTATTTGCGTAGGATTGAATTCGGGGAGTAGTTTTCAAAATTTCAGAGAAAAGGCGTTGCACATCTTCCGTCGTCATCGTGCCAGACAGCATGAAAGCTTAAATAGGCAATAAAACTCTACTTTCAAAAGGAGGCATTGTGAAAACAAGTTGCACCTGCTGGAAGGCCACGATTCTTGTGGTCAGCTACCGATACTGTGGCCAGTCTCACGTTATACCTTGTGACATTGTGAGTGTCATCTACGGCTATGCCACGCGCTGAGAATTTTCTCAGCCAGTCCAACTGCATGGGCGTGATTAGTACTGAAAATAACCCGCTTCGTCTTCTCAGATGTTCTATGAACCTCCCAAAGAAATATCTCACTCAAACAGGATCCATTCTCACTGGGGTCGTTAGAGACTTCTAAAACTCTTATGCCGTCGTCGGGATTTTCTTCAGATTCATGAAGCATGAAAGAACTCATATCGTTTTTGTCACTGTAGAACTCATATCGTTTTTGTCACTGTTTTCTTCATAAGATTCCACCGGTCAGATCTGTTAACAAACCACAACCTAGATGTCTAGACGCTCGAGGATGTAGTCCATGGAATGTTCTAAAATGGATGGCCATTATGTCTACAAAATTATTGCATTATGCTCCTCCTTACCCTCCAGCAGACTTCTGAGGAACTGCTCTTATGCGTGGCTTATCGCAATAATGCGGGCTCGACTGCATGTCTTATGTGGCCCAGACAACCCTTTACACTGACTTTTCCATCATCCTTTATGTGGACGTTCATGAAACAAGAGCAGTTTATAACGTCCTTTTTATTGGACGTGGCCTTCTCTGCGGTCGTTTTCTCGTAAGTCCTTACTCTGTTACACTTGATTCTGCGGTTAAGATATGGAAAATTAAGAGTACATGAGCAGCTTCAAATCTGCACCTTAAACTACGTGTATGATGTGCCAGCAGCATAGCTTGAACGCTTATAGGGACTAGTCGTTGTCCTTTCACATTGCTCCGTAAGCCAGTTCTAAATTAGAAAATGTTGGTATTAAATCTTTCAAATTCGAGATGACTTGCATACCTCGAACTCTTCATGAGTGTTAAACGTGACTGTTAGAATACTGTAGTCCTGCGGCTTGCCATCAGCCCCACTATGATTCTCATCACAGTGGGGAAGAATGAACAGAGGATGCGCTATCATAAGCTGTTGTGACATCTTCTGAAGCCAGTTGTGCAATCGATCAAACTTTCTAAATATTTCCTTTCTCCCATTACTCTCGAGATTTACGAAGAGTGCGGGTGCACTGATGACGGACAGATGTGCCGGATAGAAGAGAACTGATAATTGCTGCAACTTCAAAGTTATTGGGATCTCTGTGGAAGCTACAGGCAGAACTCTATTTTTGTTTACGGCAGACTTTGAGTCTATTCCATTATGTATATTGGGCTATAGATCACCAAGACGTAGAACCGTACAGTACATAGTGTCTAGCTGTGCTTGTGGAACCCACCAAGGATGCAAATTCGATTTTTCGAAACCGCCGTAAATCGTAAATTGTATATCGTAAGGAAATTTCAAGTTTCATAACAAAGCCATTTTCAAAATGTTCTGAGGTCTCTAATGTGAAAATGCTCCTCACACCTTCCCCCTGTCTTATCTTATCTTGATATTATGATAAAGAGACAATGTTTTCCTATACTTTCAGCGGCTATCTATGTTCGAAAGAATTATTATTCAACATCTCAGCAGAAAAAAATTCTCAATCCGGCCATCGCTTATCGAGTCAACAGGGTCAATAGTTCTGTCTGTTTCGGTGCCAATCAAGCCATCCATCCCTCCGGGGTAAGTAAACTGGGAGCGGAGGAGTCTGGGATAGTGATATGCTAACTTCATACATCGGTGCCCCCAGCTAGTCACACTATTCAATGCCTCTACGATTATCAGGTGAAGTGGCATGCGTGGTGCATTCCAGAAAAGGATTACTCCTTGCACTTATCTACCTATCTTTCTGCTTATAAGCTATCCACCTAGACAATATCAATTTGTTTTAAAGAGCTCGCTCAAAAAAAAAAACTCTGTGTGCAGTTGATGTTAGATGCTACGTCAGTTAAATACGAAGAGAGACATTTCGACCAACGCCAGAAGTCTGGCAGATTGCTCGTACCCTCTGCAATAGCTTGGCACCGTAAGGGAAAGAGAATGGAAAATGAGGCCATTGATGTTCTTGTGGCACTTCATGTATGTAAACCTCTGACCTCGACGGTCTAGCAGGTCTCCTTTGTGGAAGTCTTGGAAATGAATTTGGTATGAATCGTCAGCAAACTACGCGAATTTGCTCGTATATTGGTGCGAAATGCAAATTTAGACAAATCACGCATGTTTGCACCTTTAGTAGAGCGTTATGATGAGATCTCTTTCTTGTCGCTATATAAGACTTCGTTACGAAATTTAGGCCACTTCCGTAAACCGTAAATGGTAGAAAGAATTGCAAAAATTGCCGGAAACCATTGCCCGTGATTCGTAAGCCGTAACTACGCACATTCCCTGTAGCCTCGACCGTTTCTTTTTTCTGAAACTTCAGTATTTATGAGGAGCCCCTGGCATTATTTCTGCATCCTAATGATGAATATTTCCGATCCAGTACTTGTGCATTAAAGATATTCTCTGTGTACTATTTGTCGGAAGTGTATACGGCTTCCTCGTAAAAACTGAGGGTTCAGTGAACTCTCTAGAGTTCTCATCTCTCTTATCACCAGAAATAATTGCCTTTCATGATATATCTAGACATTTGACGTATTTCACTTTTCAATTTTGAGCATTCCACGATCTTAAGCATTTTTGCCTTGTTGCGAATCAGTATTGTTTTGCCACCACTCTACTAATCGTGATTTAACGGTGCCGAGCAGAAAGCTATCAAATGGCGTGATCTCTCCAAGTCGGACCACACCATCTATCCTCGCATGATCCAAGAACCCGAGATTACGCCCAGTTCTTCGAGACCACAATTTCAGCCTCTGGATTCTTAAAAATGTGCTTCGAATATGAAGCATCCTTTATAGATAACAAAGGAGCTGGACGAACTTGAGCCGCTCAATCAAAACTCTACTGCTGTGAGAAGGCCTGCGAACATGGTGTTATTTGAAGTCTGTTTAGTGGTCTCCAGAACTTCAACTGGATGGCAGAGGATGTAGATGCAGTTGCAGATTCGCAGGTGGGTCCATGAGTACGGAATGGTTCGAAATCCTCGGGTCCGCGGATGCGAGTCTTCTGCACTACTATTTTCCTAGCCATTCAGCCATCCTTGTCAGCATGGTAAGGAGTCACCGACTCATTTCTTGATCTTTTGTAGGCAATCCAGCAGATTTCATGTGTGAGGTGTCACCTCACGTCAAACAGGTCCTCCAACCACATAGATCTCATTTGGATCGAGTAGTTAAATCTCGTGTACTTCTCTTAAGAGGTCATTTGATCCTTCTGAAGGCCGATGGAGTGGAATCGTTAAAAACTGGTTTGGTCCTCATGCATCAAGTTTTGTAAAAGAGTAGAGCCTTATATTTCTCCGCATTTCGGCAGAGTATGTCCGAAAGAAGATTTAATCAACGTTCATGAGGACGATTTCGGACGAAAGGGTCGGCTACAGAATTTTGCACTGAGGAATGACGATTAAATCTAACTTAGTTCTAACCCAAATGTGCGCTCTCATGGCTATTTCACTTTAAACATGTGTAGTGGTGTAAATCATCTCCAGAACAAAAGCCTTGTGTCAAATACTTATGTTCTTGTGTCAAGTTCATCAGTACTCTGGCTTCCAATCAATAATGACTGCTAATTAACCCCTCAACTTTGGCTGAAGTGTGACTTTTATCCGGAGGCGCCAAAGGACACAGTGCGGTAGTGAGAACAGCGATGACACGGCATAGCTCATGAGTGGATCACGAGATCCGTGACTCCTACAGGATGCCATTCCTTCTATTCATCACTGTTGGACAAGTAACTGTCTGGCGCTGGTGCTCAGGTTAAGCATCCATGTAGGGGTCATTCTACAGCTGTTGCATCCCATTTCTTTTTCAACTTACACATATCTTTCAACTTATATATACCATAGCTACATATCTTCTTCTTCTTTCTCTTTATTGTCCTTGTTGTTTCAAGCATCCGATGAGGATTTTTTCCAAATGATGAAAAATGTAAAGGTCCACAATAATCCTATTCTTGCTTTAGACGAAATGTTTGGCATTGTTGTCAAGACGTTCGACGCTGTTCGCAATTTGAGTGGGTTTTAAAAATAGCTTCATTGTTTACGCTGAAATATCTTTTTACATCCTATATATTAAATTGTCAATCTTTTTCACTTTCACTTCTTCATTTCAGTACGTCGATACTACTGTTTCGGTCATCAGCATGTCCAAGATGTCCAAGATCATCTCCTGGAGCAAGGAATAGGGGTAAGTGAAGTCGTGATGTTAAACAAATGTAAAGGACTTCTTTTATATTCACCAGGGACTTAAATAAATGAAGAAGTATGCAGTTCTGTAGGAAAATCCTGAACAAAACGTAAGTGCTCCCATTTTAGACAAAAACAATTTAACCAGTTTGATTTAAAATAAAATCTGACCAGCCCCAGAAATGTGTTTTATCTAAGCTAGTGGTTTTATTTTTGGTCTCACGAGAAGAGTAGCTTATTCAGATCGTCGAATCTGCGAATCTGTGGGAGCTTTTACAATCTTGGGCAGGCAGCAGTGGGATCTCCTAGGGGCACTACCGGCGCATGCTGGAGGGGAGGGGGGGTGGGGGTCAGGGTGTGAAAAACTCGCGAACCTCTTCCCTCTCTTCACAATATAGTTCAGCTAAATCTAGTGCCACTGCAAATTCATCGGAAAAAATCTAGAGTTTAGATACTTCGTATGACGTCAAAGTGCATGAGCATTCTTGTCGGAATTGCGCTCGTCTGCTGCAAAATCATCATTTTTACAAAACAAAATTCATCCACTTAACCCACATTCTTAGCTCAAGGATTGCTTCCATGAATACATAATTATTAATAGCATCTCATAGATTAGCAATATCGGAGGAAAAGTTAGGACATTATACACTAAACATCGGCTATTTTATCCCCATTTTCCAGCGCCAGAAGCAGACAGCGGACGGGAGGGGGGTGGGTGGCAAAAAAGTGGGGTCTTTGGGGGCCCAGATGGAAAATAAAATTGACAAAAATATTAACAATAGTAATAAATAAAACATTGTTGAACATGAACGTTATTATCAAAAGCAATAATAAAAATAAACAATTAAAATGAACTAGTACAAGATTCTTATTTGTGTTGCCCAAAGCGTCCGCCTGCTCCGCCTCCTCCGTTTGCTATCATGTATTATATCACCTCTGAACCTAATCGCAAGCGTAGTTCATTTCAGGTGTACCGCAATACCGTCATCTTTGCTGACTGGGAATGCAGCTTTGATCGCCCTGAATACTGGAAGCCGCTAGCTCCGCTGAAAGTTGTGAACGAAGAATAGTGGAAATGAGGCAGTAGAAATATTTCCATATCATCGAATTCTTGTACACTTATCACTTAACAACTGTGCAATTACGAGTTCACCCGCAATGTTTGTCATGACACTATTATGGCTATATCTTAAGCCAGTATTGCTAATGAGTATTGTGATCGGTTATTTTTGTTGTTATAAATTTGTGATGAATATATAGTTCTTGAACAACAGGACCCTGTTCTCATTTTGTCTTGAAAATTGAAGATATCATCTGCGTTTATTTGAGTCCATAAAAAACTTCTTACATGTATTGAGAGATCCTGTGTTTGAAAAAAATGGTAACGCACAAGTAAACTATTATAAAATGATAGAAACCTTCTTAGAGCCGTGATGTGAGCGAATAGAAGACGTACTCAGAAGGAAATGGATTCTTTTCTGTGCACCTCAAGAGACGTCAAGAGATGTAGGTTCAGTATACTAGTTGCATGCGTAAGTTTTGCGTCGGACGTACGCATCTTTTTGCGGGAGGATTTTTCATGACGACCGACCAACATGACATATACATTTTCAACAAAACACTCGCGCTGTTGCCGCAAAAATCTTCAAGACTTTAAGGCGTGCGTCTGACCTGCGTTTGAGCTACGTCAGAGCTGCGACTGGGCCTATCCTTCACCGTATACACTCACACTCAAGTGTATGAACCGCCATTTGATCATAATAAAAAACTGGTTTGTATCCAGTGAGCTTATTTATATCCACTGCACAAATCGTTCGTGCAGCCCTCTATAAGTTCGCTATTCTTATTTTTCTACTGTGTTCCTTCCAAACAGGTGAACATACCACTATGGCTCGCCAGCAATGCGTATGACATGCCGTGTCAATTCACCACCGATGATTTTTTTTAAAGAACTCTGCAGATAACAGACCGTCATACTGTGCAATGTCAACGCAGAGAAGAGAGGATGACTCGTTTACAGGAGTGAAATATTCAGAGAGTGACGCTAGGAAGCCTATTCCCAAGGCATAAACACAGCGTCTTGATTGACATTCGATTTTTTTACTCAAATAGTCAAATCGACGAGCTCTAGCACCTTTCAACTTGGTATTCGAATGATCGAAATCCCAAATTTTTTGTATAGTTGGAACATGCATCAATTTTCCGAGTTATTTTAATATTGGAATAGTTGCATGTCTCTCCTTTTTTTTTTGAAATATCTGAAGCAAATAGTTGAGAAGGGTTAAAAGTGCAAAATGATCAGGATCACGAGCCGAAATGTAAAATTTTCTGTGCTTTCTGCTGAAGCGGACGTTGCAAATTCAAAATACTCAACTTGTACTCAGCTATTAAGGCGATCATTTTCGAATCATCCATTTGCTACCTCCTTATGGAGAAAAAAAGTAAAGAGTAATCTATAACATAAAATGTTAGTTTCTTTACTAGCCCTACGTATAATAAAGTTTACTTAGTAATCTTCAATCACTAAAAAATAGAAATTTCTGATTTCATCTCAAAGCAACTTCAGCGTAAAACACTAAAACCCGAGTTGTTTTCGATAGGATACCTTTATTTCTCTCTAATTTAGTTAGGAAACATCATTAAAACTTCACACGCGATGGGATTTGGTTTTTGAAAGGTATCTGAGCCATCCTGAGCTTTTTTCAGTTTTTTCGAGAACCACAGCAACAGGGTTGGACTAGCTCTTCTGCTTCCAGCGCCCTTCTATGTATTATTGTTTTTAATCGTTCAACGAGTGTGGCGGACTTTGTTCGCTTGTACTCTCGAATCTAACTCAGCAACATGCTCGTCGCGTCCCGTTCTTTAGTGGAGGAAAAGCATAACCACGAGAAACGTGAAGAACCAGCAAACCAACATCAATACAGCACTCACGGTTGTTTCCCTACAGAAAACTAAAGCTAAACGAGGATCCACGGCTTCTTCGTTGTTTCGCCCTACGTCAATTCATTTCGCTGATAAACGAAATTGCTGTACGACATTCAATTGGAGGAAAATAGATCTGCAAGATAAATTCGGGACGAAAAACTCATCTAAATTATTCTGACAAATGTTGTATGACAAAAAGCGCACATCCTTAGCACGTATCTTCATTATTATCTCGAAGCCTTTCAAACTAATTCGTAACCTCAGATGATTTGGAAGGTACAGAGTCGCTTTCCTAGCAAAGTTCAAAGCAATCCTGAACTCAGCTTCTAGATCTCCTTACCATAAAACGGCTAGTTTTCAACAATTCAGGTGAGGATAGAAGTGAGCTGAGGCATCGTTAAAAATCGAAAAGCCGCGTTTCCTGTTGAACAGTTACCGCAGGTTATGTAGCCCTTGAAAAGGATGGTTTTGTAGAAACAAGAAAACAGGAGTACCAAGAGCACTTCACCATTAATGATGACATAATTTTTTCCAAACTATGCAAATGCATACGCTTAAACTTCACCCAAATTTCAATAGCTCTTTTCTTCGGCTATACAGAATGACAAACTATTTCGAGCAATCAGACTTCTTGAACGATCTTAGAAGCGAAAAGGACAACATGAAAGAAGCCATACACACATGTCGAAATGTTAAGATTTCCGATGCACGAGCTGTGCTCTATTCAGTGGGAGATTCACGTGTAATGCAGCTTACAATTAGTTTCAAGTGAAATTTGACAAATTTGCAGCATATTTCACCTACAAGACATAAGGGCACAGAACTCTTCTGGATGATGAACTTCAACCAGGAAGCGAAATCGAGTCGTGCTCAGCAAATCAATGACTCATCTCATTAGAATGGATGAGAACACTGTTTGCCGAGCACAGTTCGATTGATGGGAAATCATACGTGAAAGGGGAACAGGAAGACTGATTTTTTGGTAAACTTATTCTTTGCAATGAAGTAATGAGAAAGTTATCGCTCACCATGACTGCAATACAAATAAAAGCTTTTCCTTGTCAGACAAAGGAGGACAGCAAATGAAGGAAGGTCGAGAAAGCAGCTCGAGTGGAATTTTAAAGGCGGTTTCAAATCTTAAACATTCTGTCAGTAAAAATAATGTTGAACTCGCTGTTGGTAGAATACCTTCCTTCTTCACCCCTGTAGTTCTGTTGTCGTGTTCGGTGGAAAAATCACTGACCAGTTCAGACAAAATCCAGAATCACAATAAATCCGTGCTTCTAGATCAACTATGCTAGCAGTGTCACCAGCAGTAGCAGCAGAATATAAATGAGGCAACAGAATATCAGTCTACCATTAAACGTGTATTAGCAAACGAACATGCATGAGGATACATTGAAGTCAATATTGAATCAGGATGTGCTTGGAAAAACAACTCACTTCAGAGAACTGTCACTGGGCTCGGCCTTCTCAAGAAGGAATCCTGGGATCACTGCTACAATGTCATACTTGTTTATACCTGCGTGTTCTCGGAAGCGCCAGGTATGAAACCAGTCCTGAGAAGTCGCTACATCGATGAAGCCGTAGCAGATGGATGGAGCAGTAAAACGATCTGGAATAAGCGCCATGGAGACATTCCCACTATTTTTCGATCTGTTAGTCAGGGTCCCCACAGAATCCAAAGCGGTTGCAGCTGGCAAGCATTCGGAGAGATTCTGAGGCGCCTATCCGAGCGTTTTTTCAAGCGCTTCCTTCAGAGTGGCCAGAAACGAAAAAAGGATGAACATCTATTGAGATATATCTAATTTGTATCTATTGAGATATCATCTACTAATTTGTGGTACTCGCGTGGGACGAGCGCGTGCCTTAGACAGGATGAAAAGTTCAGACCGGTTAGCAAACACTCTTACCATAATCTCCCGGCGTAATAGTTCAATACCACCCTCTGAAAAGTAAAAATAGGCACCAATAGGTGGCTGACTTTCGATAGATCCTAATCGCGTAGT
The DNA here is from genome assembly GCA_000816745.1 of Ancylostoma duodenale. Classification (NCBI taxonomy): domain Eukaryota; kingdom Metazoa; phylum Nematoda; class Chromadorea; order Rhabditida; family Ancylostomatidae; genus Ancylostoma; species Ancylostoma duodenale. The sequence continues at coordinate 17,792 of KN726436.1, forward strand.
TGATTCTCACAATGTATATGTGGACCGCAATCTTATGCCCAGAAATCACGGTGAGATCGTTTGCTAACCGGTTTTAACTTTTCATTTTTGTGTGTTTTGAAAGCACTCATTTTTGTGTGTTTTGAAAGCGCTCTCCCGCCCGCCCGCTCCGGGCTTTGCGGGAACCCTTGTGGGCAGGTCCGCTCAAAAATTTCGACTTTGAATCATACTGCCACTAGTGAAGAAACACTGCCAGCGTACCACAAATGCTAAAAGAACACAAAGAATAACG
>KN726436.1:18584-47854 GCA_000816745.1 Ancylostoma duodenale
CAAATCATTCCAGTTTGTTTTTGATGTGTTGAAGCACATGTGCCTGAACAAAGAAACCCGTACGGCGCATATGGCATTCTTGTCCCAAACAGCAGAGCAAGTGCGTTCCAGGAATGCATAAAGTTGGAAAACTATGAGATCTTTTCTGTTAATGTTCTGTTTCGTAGTAGTTGGTTATGGATGAAGAGAAGAACACAGCAGTAGAAATAGTACAAAGCATCACGTTCACAAACGATTATTCAAAGCAACGTCTTAGAGGTTAAATTGGAACTTTGTAAGCTTATACACGAATTTGCAGATGACTACTATAATTGACTGTGACATTAATTATGACGACTGTGATTACAATTGTGACGATTACGTATGGACGATTGAAAGAGTCATAGGTGCCCCTTCCATCTCAGGCAGTTATCTCCGAAACCGGAAAAAACAATAAGGATGTGAAGCTAAAAGCTGAAAAAAGAACAGTTTTAAAAAAACAAACGCGGCAAAATGCCCTGTGCTTACAGTAAGCCAGGAATTTGAATACGCACAATTGCACAACAAAACTAAGGTGGCCCTGTCATGGCGAACCACGGAACCAGCCATGGCAGCCATTCCAGAACTTCTTGTCTGTCCGTGATGATGTTCCGCACCATCACCATATAACGCATACTAGTAATATGAGCTTCCCCTGTTCCTGCGTCGTGACTTTTAGCTTGTAATGAATGCCCCAGAACGAGCGTCCCGACTAGCTCACACATTTTATTTCCTTGAGGAAAGCTCGAAAACTCGCATGCATGTCTACTTTTCTGCTTCATCTTGAAATTTTAACGACTTTAGAACGAACCCGTATTGAAGTCGATTTCAACGACGTCTAATTTGTGAATATTAGTTGCATCATAATGCTGTACGGGAAAAAAAGGCAGAGAAACTATGACGTGTTTCCACTCCGTTCTCTTGCGCTTTGGCCCTCGTCCTCTCTCTTTCTGTTCTCCTCTCTACATATAACCGCCTCTATTCTTTCGTTACCGCAAGTAATACTTTAGTAGCACTTTTATACGCCATTCTGTTTGCATTATTCTTTCACCCTATTCCACAACTGAGGTGCTTTTTTCCCAAAAGTTACCATGATTATTATTTAGCAAAACTTGAGTCCCCAGGAGAGAGCTATGTGTGTGTCCACGCGGTTGCTGTTTGCTACCGAAATGGCCCTCCTGATCATTAGGCAGTTTACTTAACACCCTCAGTCTTTTACTAATTCCTGATCACCGTCCAATCTATGGCCGAAAATCGATCGAACAACCATGTGAAACATGTTCTATTCATTTTCACCACATCACAATATCGACTTTTGCTTTCACACAAAAAAAGGCAGCTAAGTGGGGTATACAAAAAGTGGTCTGGATAAGGAGACTAGTGAGACCACCTTTCACTGCCTCGATCTGCCATGACTTCATTAAGCCACATATCCCTCGTTTTCATGGCTTCGCCTTCTATACTGCATTCAACCCGCTTGCGCTCACATACGATTTGGTCAGCCTCCGAAAATTCGCTTGGAAAAGAAATAGGCATCCTTCGTGAGTTGCGGAGACCCAGAAATTTTCGTCAAATAGATATACGTAGTCTCAGCTATCGCCCCTCCTACGTACATCCTATGTGGCATCCAAGCCATTCGTCCGTTCCTCACGTCCTTCCAGGCGTTCTTCTTCAAAATAACCATGACTCCTTACTACAGGGTAGCCAAAAATACGGTAACAACGCCCCTTTCTCTGCTGAAGAATTGTTTTGTCTTGAGTTAAACTCAGTTGGCAGGTCCTTCCGCAACGTTTTATCGTAACAGTGCTCAGACCCACAAGTCGTGTTTCATTCGGGACTCAGCCAAAAACATATTTTAGGTAATATTGGTTTCATCAACTGACCACCCATTTGCTTGGGTCTCAACCAGTAGTAATAATAGGCTCCAGCGATACCCGAGGTCAGGGCTTGATCATAACCCCTCCGGAATGCAGATATGTTGGGCAAGCACTTTAAATAATGTTGGATGAACTGAATCACCACCACTTGCGAGCGCGATCAGACGACTTCACTCAGTAAATTGGGGGCGGTGTCGGAGCTGATAGGGGATATCCCGAGGTGAAGGGTTGCCTTATGTTAAGTATGACCTAGGGAACACAAATCCCATAACGGTGTTTTGAAGTACATATAATGGGTTTCTCCGTGTACACTTTTCCGTGTTATCGTATTTACGGCCCATCCTGTAAATAAACTGATCCCACGCCTCCCTAATTCCACCTTGGCATTGAATCACATCCCCACTACTACTCCATCTTTTCTGAACACAACGAAGCCACAAGACCTTTGTTCTCAAGACCATATTTTCCGTCCTCCACTCCATACCCATTCAATTCAGCACTTTCTCAGGCATTCCCTTCCAGCGCCGTGAAAGTGAGCCCAGCCCACGGCCTGCGAGCGAACGACTCATCAGATCTAAAAACTATCGATTAGGTCCAGTCCTGGGTCTCCTTTGAAGTGGAAGTCCTGGGAAGCCATCCTTGAAAGCAGTAGAAACTTGATTTCAACCTTTAAGACAGTAGCAAGTCTTCACAGCCGTACGAAATGTGCTTAAAACAATACCGATTATTATATAATTTCGTTGGTAGGTGAAAACCTCCATTCATCAAACTCTGAATGGCCCACTGTAGAAGCGGGATCGTGGACGGATCTAGCAGTTCTCAAATAGTGTTGCGATACTATCTAGGTCAACATCCATGACTTTTCCACTTGGCCACGCCAAGACTTGACTCCTAAGGCGGAGCGAAGAACGGAATGACCCGATCATTTTCGAGAAAATGTTTATCAGCAGTTGAGATAGGGTCTGCTAAGCTATTATCCCACACATAGATATATTACCGAGTCCGTATCTAGTCATATACCTGAGTTACGACTACGATACGTACCCTGTAACATCCGATGCAATCCACATAAAGGCGTAGATGAGCTAGCAAACTGCTTCATTTCCGAGTTCGGCTCTAGTCATATGCACTCAGCTACGACTAAGATGCGAACCCAGAAACGTGACAGCAGCACAGCTAACATGCAACAACTTACCTTTCCACAGCAGACAGCCATCGCTTTGAAGAGAATAGCACCCAGCCGGGCTCAGTAACATGCTGTGATATCGCTCGAATGGATAGCAACAGCATTTACCGAGCACTGCCAAGACATATCAGAAGTATTGGAATACAGCAGATGTAAGAACGATGAAGCAATCATCAGATGCTGCCAAGTGCCAGGCCCAGCTATTTATGCGTGGTTTTGGCGCGCGATTCCTCGCTGACCGCCCACTTTTTTGTGCGCACTCTGACCCGAGTGATAACAGCTCCACGAGGTTTGAAGTGTAGCCTCCGGCGACGCCTCCGAGATACACTTCATGTGAGAAGTGCCTATAGCATGTCATATGCAGTAGCAGTTAAGTTATTTGATGTGTTAGAGAGTTGGAGAGATAAGCGGTGTGTGGAGATCGCCATAGAGTACGGCCTGGGAGGGCCTGTGAGAGGTCATGGGGTAGGTCATAGCGAATCTATCATGATCGAAGTCATTTTTCAATAGGGTGGTCGAGTCATGCCGTAACTTGGGATAAGAAATACCAGGAAGATTTTGGAAATCGCATCTATTTCATTTCATGCACATGGTGATGGGCAGAAGCAATGGTTTACTTAATCTGTACTCATACTTTTTACTGTATTGGAAAGGTAGTACTTGCATCAGCGACCCTTACAATCGGACATCTTCCAATGTTTTTTCATACTTTGTTATTGTAATCTAAGATTTCTGTAATGAACAGTGTATCCATGGGAAATAATTTTTCATTATGGAAGAATGAATCAAGTGGAACTACAGATGGAGACAAAGGTAGAGTTCTGCTTCTGGAATAGGGGTGAAAAATTGGTAAGTCGGTAACGAACGAATGCGGCGTTGGATTCCACAGCTTGCCGTCGAGTAACTAGTGCTCACTTATCTCGCATTGATTTTGGTACAAATATTATTTTAAAATTAAACCCTACAAATATACTGCACTTTCTAAGACATAACCTCTAATGCGTAGGAGATAGAGCCATTAGTTGGAATTCAAATAGAGCCATCAGTTGGAATTCAAGTTTCTATTCACCACCTCTTTATTATGTGTTAAGTTTTCTCGCTGTTGAACAGCCGAAGTAGTGAATTGTTAAGTACTTTGTTCATTTTCTACATTACAATAACATTCATGAAACTATGCAAAGCCAAAGCTGATTCGTCAACTTCGAGCTTCAACATTCCGTCATCGTCATCTTCCATATCAGACACAAAGACAACTTCATACAAGAACCTTAATGTTGTTTCAATCCCTCTATAATGTGAACATTTGGAGATTTGGGAAGAAACTGTGCATGAAGAGAAGATAACAGCCGGAGCAGGCTTCTGCTGCACTGCGAACTTTGAAAATATATTAGCAAGCTGTAGAAGAAGCTGTTGAAGCAGAATCCTCGATAGAATTAGCGAGCTTGAGACTATCTCACATTGGCTTCTTTGTATATCAACCGCCAATAACTGAATTGCCTCAGAAATAACTGAAAAGGGAGGTATCGCGAGTTCCGAATGAGGTAGCAGACCTGCAGGACATAACTTGCAATTGGTTAAGGAATAAAATTGCTCATTGCAACTGAATTTACCTAGAAAACCAATAGAAGCGCTGATGAAAACACATCAATGAAATAACATTTAAGATAGAATTGGAATTTGCCATAGTGCTGCACCACGGCACGAGTTCCTGAATCAGGCATTTGGGCTGTCAAATCCATGAGCCGATAGTGTTCGATTCCAGGAAGTAGGGAATAAGAAGAGAGTTTGACAGCGTGATGCAACGAATCTGAGTTGAGGGACTCTCTTTAGGTGAACTGACACAGTATCCTACCTCCAAAGGAGCTAGAAAACGAAATTCTCTAATGTTGAGATTATCCTCGCCTTACTGCTGTTTTTTCCATCCACTGATAGTAGGTCAAATTATGTGAAATATCTGGTCACGGCTTCACCTGTGATTTGAAATGTTCAACTGTTGTACATAATTTCGTTTGTAGAACAACATCGACTCATTTCTTTAGAGAATTTCCTTCTATCGTGCCTTCTATGTAATTATTTCTTGTAACCATGATTTCTCTGTATTTTTTTACTCTGTTGTACTAAAACTACTCATCTACACCTCGAAGTAGTGCAGTAGTTAGGTTTAAAATACTGCTTGGACTTCGACATTCTTCCTTTTTTTCGGGTGAAATATTTCTAGGTCATGATCTTTTGTAAATCTGACATGAACGCAAACATATCGCATCGCAAACGTCGGCTATTATATACTAGGCGCGAATTGTATGTGCACTGAAATGGAAGTGGGAGGCGCAGACTAGTTTCACATCGTTCTCCTTTCACTTAACAATGGGTGACAACTGCTCTTACTTATGATTATCTACTTGGTTTTGCCTTAATGGCTGCCTTACTTGCTTAACCCATCCAACTTTATTTACTTCATCACTACCAGGAACTCGTAGGTCAGCCAAAAAATTGCTATTTCTGCGATCTCCTCTGAATTGATAAAATTTGACCTACGCGCCGTCAGTAATGACCACCCACGTTGATGTCGTTTTCGAATCAATAAAAGTGTCGAAGAACGTCGCGAAAATTTCTTTACAAGCCCATTTTTTGGATTCCTAGTGAATTTTTTTCCGATGACCTTCATCCACTTCTTATTTTGCTCGCAGGGCAAAACGCAACATGTTTGCAATATTCGAGTCGAATCATGCACGTTTTCGTGTAAATAGGACCTCGTTTCGCCCTCTTTTACACAGTTTTGACACTCATCCGCATTTCATGAGTCTTTCACCGCTACAATATCCTTATTGTCTTCATTTCCGTTTTTTTTTTTGAAATCTCAACTTCTTTGGTAGAAATTTGTGCTCTCAAAGTATTCCGCTTCAATCTTCCTCTCCCTTTGTTTTGTAAAGATTTCCCATGGAGTAATGCCTATTTTGAAGGGTCTGCTGTAGATACGTTCAGTGCTAATGCCAATGATTCATAGGAATATGTCAGCAACCACACGCTCGCATCAAATCGGAGGCATTTAAAAAACCTATAAGCTTATCAGATTAATGCCACTTTCAAGAGTGTGGTTAGGGTTCAATATAGCGGCTTTCCACGACAACTTCAAGAGAAGTACGTGATCCTCTTTTGAATAGTATTGTTAAATTGATTCTTGAGGTATGGCAAAATGTAGAGATGAATTCCGTTTTCTTTTATTCCTGGAAATGATTAGTCACGTTTAGACACTAGTATGCATAGTAGTTGATATTTTTCGGTATTTCTTGGGTTTTTTTCCTTTGTTTTTTTTTTCGCTTCAAAGCTCAATAATAAATCCCTGAGGAACCTTCTTGAATAACTTAATTTGTTCTTATCGCAGAAGAGTTGCTGTAGTGCACATTTCATGCTTTTTAAACACTTCAAATACAAGCCGTGAACAAATCAGTTCCACACAGTCTGCGGCTCCATTTTTTCCTACTGAAAACTCTTTTTGCAATATTTTATGCAACTACATAAACGTGGCAAAAGAGTTACTTACGTACGTCCGTGCCATCTACGTTGATTTCCTTTGGAAATGATCTCATGTGTGAAAGCAATTCCATTCGTATAGGGCAGCCACGGAAAATAACCACCCTGTCTATGTAAAGCAATGCATTTTTTTGTATCTTGTAAACTAGATGGACCAACATCGTGGAGTAGACCCTCAGTCTTTTCAAGGAAGCCCTCTCAATTCTGTTTATAGACAAAGGCAAGTGATTAGGATGAGAAAAAGTATAGGTCAAAACTAATTTACTCAACTATGATGCATTAATTCCTCTGCATGACTTTCTTGCAGAATCACACGATCTCTTGCTCTCTGTATAAAATCCATGTGCCATGTTGCATTCAAAATCTATTTAATATCCTCGTGTGTCTAATTTCCAGAGAACCTGCATTCAGTTACTGAAGTCTGGAGATTCCTTACTCATTTTAAACTTTATAGTGCTAAACGTGTAGTTTTGATAGCTATTTGACAGGTGTCAAAAACGGAGTTCAAGAGATTTCCTTCGCGAAAGAACTGCTGATTGTTTCACACGAATACGTTTGTTGTGTAAATGCTCTGTTTCCCACTAATTGAGGCCTTCTCTTGCCTCAAAAGCCACAGTTTTTTGCATGGATTTGGCTGTGGACGACGGAGTTGGCGATATTTTCCTTGTAGTGAGACTCTAAAAAGATAGCGTATTTAAAAAGTTCGTTGACAAGGAAGAAGAAGAAGAAGAAGAAGAAGAAGGTTTTGTGACCGTATAATGTTTCTATTCGCCAGTAGTTCACTAATATGGAAGAGCTAAGACTGTATCCTTATGGAAAACTCAATCTAGATGTTTCTTGGAGTGGATGATTGTCATGTGCTGGGGTTAAAAACTTGTGGTATTCCGGAAGAAACTTTTCGAGCCCCTCTGTGAATTTTACACTGGATTCAGTGCTGCACTTTAGAATCCGCGATTCACTCAGACCTTCGAATGTTAGAAATAGTGTTCTCATGTTAGAAATTCAATCAGTTTCTGTTCACGAATCTAAAACTTCAAATCTTCGGCTGTCAAAGTGAAATATTTTCTGAAATATTTTCTTTTATTTTTTCTTGTTGGAAACTCAGAATGACAGGTAATCGATGCCTTGGGAAGTAGAGGTGGAGTTGTTCTTTAAATTAGCACATAGAGAATACAAAATTCCTCATATAAGGAGGCGATGCGGTAAAACGAGGGCGTTATGGAAATTGCAGCGGGCAAATTTCAAGTATGAATGTTTTTCCTTGCGAAGCTTTGATTTTGGCTTTATAATCTCCACGTTGGCAGCAGGCTGACGTGTGGAGGACACACCCGCGTACTTGTTGTATTGCACCCCTTTCGACCAGGATGGCTAATAGGATCTTTATGAGTGTCCTCAGCGTGAATGCAGTGGTGAATCGTGCTTTCATGATGGGTGGTCAGAACAGTGTTTAAATTCCTCTGAAAAAACCGCGACGGCATCACGACCGAAGGGAGGAGCAAAAAAAAATACCACCACCACAACACGGAGACCCACATTTTTCCCTCTCGGCAAACAGTGCGCAGCGCTCCCGACGGTCAGAAGCGCAACAGGGGCGTTGTGCATGTTTTTACATTCTGATGTAAATTCCGAGACATCCTGCAGCGTCGACAAGGGCACTTTCAAATACTTCTTTCTTGCGGCGTCCATTATGGAATAACGCCGTTTTTCGACATCCTCCCTTTCCGTCCTGGTCTCGCACTGAGATCGTCCCACGTTACTCCTAGTAATCGCGTTTCAGGCACTCTCCGGCATTCATATGCTCTCATTTACACTTACATTTGAGGACTGAAACAGTGTACTTCACATCAAACCTCCAAAAACTATACGGTAGAGGATTTTGCTGCTCGAGCTAATGTTCGTGAAGTCTTTAATGAAAGTGTTGTTTGTTACCGTAGATCCTTTGACTACACAGAAATTTACTAAAGTAATGAACTCATTTATAAGCATTCACGGCCATTAATTTGTAAACATCTGCGTCTATCAGTAAGGTAGATCTTTTATTTAGTTCTGCCACTATTAGGGGTTAATTATGTTTACTTTAATTCATTTTCACGCTGAGGTATTGTAGTAGATAATTTTTCCTCAAAATGTGACAGTTGTAGAGAGATCAAACTACTATTAGAATATTTTTTGCAGTTCAAAGCTAAAGTATTTTCCAAAGTCCAAGAATGGTGTAGTGTGCAAAGCTCTATTGGTGAGGTTTATCATGAATTTTCTGAGATATTGGTTGCATTCATGTTCATAGTTGACCTTTACCCGTCTTCTACTATATAAAACACTTGAAGTAGAGGTTGGAAAATGTGGTTTTCTGAATTGAGTTGCTCCTTTGACGCAATAGGGGAAGGAGTGACAGTGGTGACTTCGTGTAAGAGTACTGTGTAGCAATGCTTTCGGAAATTAACGAAAATGGAGGGATTTTGTTGCAGATTCACTCAGAAGGTCCTTGAACGGAGAGAATCCTGTTGTTTTCACTATGAATGTGCATGAAAATGCTTTCTTGCAGAGGCGATATAACGATTTTGCAGTTTTCTGCTTGAAATTTGAAGATTTGAATGTTCGAACAGGTGAGAGCAGTGCAGGGCTAAAGGAGTGATGGGAAGGGCTGTTTCGCTTTTTTCAAATACTCGATTTTTTCAGAAGTTTTGAGGTCTTGAATGATTGGGTAACCAAACCAGTATACTCGGTTTGTGTTCGTCCTTTGTTATTATATAATTAGTAGTATGAGGGCAACTTTGAACTTCGAATTCAAAAAATTATGAGCTTTCATCAGTTTGTAAGTTGTGTGTATAGTCTATGCGCTAATCCGCTACCGAACTGTATTTCCTTTCCATCTGGTTTGGTTAAAATAAAATGCGACACCGCATACGTCTTGCAGTTGTTCAGCACGATGTTGTTTCTCAGTTTCACCGAGGTTAACGATGTCCTCCGTCGCCGAATTGAGTTGCGACGCTCGAGTCGTTTCAATTTCAACCTTTGCGGTCGAGTCTGGTGTGAAAAGAAATGTGAGCGTTGAAAAAGGACATTAGGGTCGGAAATGTGCCAACCGGTGAAAGTGTGCAACTTTCACACTAACATGCTGATTCAGAAATAACAACCAAATACCAATAAGATCCGTACATTGCTGGCTGCTGTGTGGATGTTCAAACTGTAGACCGAATCGAGTCAGAGAAACTCTCAATGACAACAAATCGAGTCGACGTATACCCGCGCGTAACTGCGACGATGCTGCTTCTTTTCGAGCACGATTTGAGTGTGATATTGTTTGTTTTGCGAGACGCAAGTAACATGCGAGTTCGAGTGTGAAGTTTCGGACACACTCAACATGGCCACATGCTCCATATAGTCGAGGCTCACTCCTTTTTCGGATTGGTTTCCTCAGGATTAAGCTTGTCTGATTAGCAAAAGATTGTTGTTGTGCTCAAGAAATTTGTTCGTTTCTCAAGACATCTCAAAGTACTGCTGAACTGCAGTTTGCTTTGAGACCTACGTAGATAGATAACTTTTTTTTGAATTTAGAATTCAACTTTTTTTTTGAATTTTGAATGACTTCGTTCATTACATAGTGCTCATAGCTCATCAACATTGAAACCCTTGTTTTTTTTTATAATGTTTGGAGCACCTCGAGAGTACGTATTTGATAAATAAACACAAAAAATTAATGTCGAACAGGTACAGCGAAATCACTGGGAGTGTATTTATGTGCGGGGGGATATGGTGTTTTCTCGCTCTTATTCTGATTTTTTCATGACCTACCTATGTACTGTTGATTCTGAAAAATGTTAGAGGAGTTGGAATTTTGAGGGTCAGGGGGCAAGTACTTACTAGCTCATAGCTTTTGTCCAACAACACCAAGAATTTGAATTAGCGTCAAGTAAGTCACTGTTTCTGCCTGATTCCTCGTCGGTAAAGGTGGGTACGCATTAAGGACAAAATAGACTGATTTCCAGAATTCCGAGGCAGTTGTGGCCGAGTTTTTATCAAATTGCCGTTAATTAACGAGGCCAGGGCAGGTAAAATTGTGAATAATCTTTAGCATTGGTGACAGCCGCATACTAGAAGGACCGTTGTTGTGGTTGTCAGAAAGAAGAAGCTCTCCTCTACTGTTGGAATTTTCCAGAACGATATGTTTTGAGACGAGTTATTCCGAGATCTCGCAAGTCCCGTGAATCCCGCGGAAATTTTCACATTCTACCGACGCGACTGTAGGATTAACAAACGACGATATCTTTAGTTTGAGGAGGTTTTCACGATTTTAGTGCTCAGTTGTTCTACATCACACCTATATTACACCTACTTGGGACTATTTCCCCATGTTTTCGGACCCCATGAATGCGAAACTGTGAAGAATTCCACTTTCTCTATGCTCCATATTTGACGAGGGTTCCTTTGAAATGACTATTTTCTAGGGGTTGGAAACAGTCCTATCCTGAACTTTTCTTGTTTTTCTTTTGGAATGGGGAAACACCTGTGTCCTGGAGAATTGGTTTTTAAGTGCTCAAAACTGGACGAAGGTTATTTAGGAAGAAATGATTCTGAACCAGTTCTACATTATCATCTTCCTGACTCGAACTAGTTGTTGTTGTTTTTTCGTTTATGGACAACAGCTCTGCGCTTCCTCATGCTGTCGGAAAAATCTCACGCTCGAGCATTCATTTTGCTGTTGCTCAACTGTAACTCAGCATTCCATTTTACCTTTGTGCACTGTTCCCATCGAGTGGTCGGGGCGCACAAAGAGATCGTGTGCAGAGCGGTGACAAAAACTGTACTGGCTGAATAACAGTACCCTGTTAGATTGCCTCGAAATCACTTTTATGCACTGCTGCGTGCACTCTTGTACAGATTGTTTCTACAGGCAGCCCCTACACCTTTCGTAACTGACGAACTGTTGAATAGCTACGTTACGATTCCGTCTCTTGCTTCCAAATTATATCCAGCTCTCTTCTTTATTCTTTATTCTTTATTCTTTACTCTCTACATCGCAACGGAACAAGTGAGAATGTTCTACATTTGCGGAGAATTCGGCGGCTCGCTTGATTTCTGTATACATCTGCTTGGTCAACTTCGGTGTTACATGCTTGGATCTTCTTCTTCTGGGCTCTTTTACGTCGTCAAGCTATCTTTCATCTCTTTCTGCCTCAAGACGAATCGATGGCATTAAAAATACGTTCCTCGCAAAAACGTCGAAGTCTGTCCTTCGGTCTCAAGCTAAAGTTGATCAAATAGCAAACGTACGGCGGAGATGTACGCGATCCGCTGAATAGGTGGGCGTACGACCCACGCTGGCCCACTGCGTATTGGGTCGGAGTCTTCGTTCCACACTGGTAGGTCTTCATAAAAGCGGGATGAGGAGATGTTCCACCGCTCATCGAGACAGCATAGTGAAAACTATATCCAGCTCTCTTCATCGAGGATTATTCTTTTTAAAGAATGTAATTCATTTCCTACCATCAAGTACAGGGAAAATTTGAGGTTTTGATTTGTGTGCTATCCCTGCTGGTTACAAAATGGTAGCAAATAACCATGGAAGGTTGGATGAAGAAAGGTTTCCATAGATTTGTGCGAGGGGCTTACTTGGAAGAAAGGCTATTAGTAAAAAATACGAAATTAAAAAACAGATGACAGCAAAAAAAACAGCAAGGGAAGTTCAAACCACTTTGGTTGTAATGTGGAGGAACCAAACTGTAATTTCACATTTTTTTTTTGGCTGGGAGGAAAAAAGCATTGCTTTGTTTCTTGCTTCCGAATCACATGTATCTACCTGGTTTCTTAGAAGACTATTCTTTACAAAGAATCGTCTCCGGGATTTTGTTTACTAATCGAGTGTGTCCAGAGTTATCCTGAAAAACATGTTCGGATTGTGAATAAGTTGCTTATCAACGTGATTACCACAATCCAAAAGTTGCATTACACATTTGAAGTTAACGCATCAGGCTTTTCCTAACTTCCGCATTCACTTTTCTTTTAGTGAGAGCTATGTAATGACAGTAGAACTACTTTTGTTGTAACGAAATCACTGGAGAAAGTAATTATGATCATAATAATTATTCAATTTTCTCACCTGGAAATGAAACGAGGTGTAAAAAGGTTCATTTACAAATAAAGGATCTTTCCTTCACAAATTTTCGGTTAGTACGTATTATCGCGCTAAGTAGTTGGTAAACTTTTTCAGTAGCTATTTTTTTCCACGTGGATGCGGAAGTCCAAAGGACAAAAGAAGCGAATGAGCTTGAAACGACTTACCGTAAGGAATATTTTTGTTGTCGCAATCTGCTCTATGGACTGCACATAACTGGTGTTTTTTTTTTCAAGTTTTTCCATGGTTGTCAATAAATCTATAGATGGAGGCGATTCTTCTTGGCTAGTTCTGAATTGTTGTCTAACGGCCTAACGAGATGTTTCATAAGTTTCGTAGTAAGACCACGCCACAACAGAGAACAAAAGCTCATCAAAATGTTGTATATCCATTAATTTGGTAATTTTCCTTTATTTCCTGTTCTCAGAATGGCAAATTTGTGAAGATGGTGAAGCTTGTCAGAAGTTGCCAAGGAAACTAGCTTTAACATAAATCTCTTTTATTTTCATCGTCAAAAATAGCGAAAATTTCCACAGCATGCCGCTCTTCTATTTGGGCCAGTTCCAATGTCACTCCACTGTAGATGACGAAGCCACTGCTTGTGAGTTCCCATTAGTTCACCCTGATGTCGGATACCCATACAGCGCAGCTCATGAAGCTACTGGGTACAAAGCGGATAGCTGTCATATCCAATTTGCACCGTGTCTCGGATGCCGAAAGCGATAATACCCAGTCTGTACAAAGGCGTGCACCTTCCTAATTTAGCAGTTTTTTCCTCCGGTCCACGCTCTCTGCGCTATTCCACGCTTCCAGGTGCTGTTATCCACGACCGGCTACTATTCCCAACCGTTGCGAAACCAGTGTTTTCCGTGAAGTGCACCAAATGGGGGCGTCGTGGAAGGCACGCGGCATTTGGAGAGTCGCTCTGCTGCTGATATTTTGGAATTTTTTAACCCTCCACCAGCGCACTCGGTATTTTCCTGGTTTTTGGAGGTCCTTGAGAAATATAGGGATCATGTGTTAAGTTACGGAGTTCTTACAGCTATGAAACGGTCTAACTCTAACGGATTCCTTGAAAATGCGAGTTTTTATTGAAGATATGTTGTTACGAAGTGTGTTACTTACTTAACAGACAACTCGTCCATCACAGTGTCATTTTTCACAGCTCTCATTTCCGGACAAAGCTGTCCGTTAACCTGAAACGATCCGTTGCTAGGTTGTTGAGCGAGGCTATATGGTGCCGCTCATCGACACGATTTTAGTGCGTGGCCTTTGTTCGTCGAATTACTGCCCCCAGATATCGTAGAGGCTAAACGACACCCTACATATTCTATTTGGCTTCATTTCGGGAAAAATGTGATTTTTATTGTGGAATTTTAATGTAAAAAAATCCAAAAAATTTGAATGTAATTGCAATGTCATTTGAAAGTTACGCCTCCGTGAGAAACGTCACAACTGCGGTTTCATTTATTTTTCGTGTTCATTGTTAGTTCTGTTTTCTCTTTAAAGGTTGACTGTGTCAACCTTTACTTCTAGAATGCTTCGTCCGTTTTCATTTGGAGCAGCTCAATAAAAATTTTCTGCGTAACACACTACCTATTTTACAGTTGAGACGGTACAACGCATTGAGGCACTTTTGACTTGGATTACTCAGTTTCGAATAAGCCGAAATGTCGAATATTCGGGCAAAAGAGAGCTACATGTCACTGAAAAAAAGGTCTAAGAAAGCTGTACGACTTTTTACCTCAAATATTTGTACGTTCAAAGGGATTTCCAAATTAATAGCTACGTTACTAGGTTTTCCCTATGAAACTTTGCACTTTTTGGTAATCAACTTTCACATTCACGGTCAACAAGAACTATGTGGTTGCGCAGGTGTCTGAACTCATTATTCATAATCTTAGGATGACTGGCCACCTAGGTCATAGCAGTGAACAAAATCGCAAATCTCTCCCCGTTGTGTTGGCATCTCTTTCATTTACTTTTTCGTCCTTTCATTTCACAGCTTTGAGCAGCAAAACCACCAAAATGACTCTCCTCGTACATCGCCTCTTTGATTTTCTAACTTTCACTTTCTTCACTCTTTAGCAAGTTGTAGTGTAATGACTTTTCAATTTTATTTGATCCTGTGATTCAAGTATAGATTTCGGTTTTGTGAGCATAAACCTCTGCACATAATAGGATTGTCGTTTCACCTTTAATTTCTCAGTTGGAACAGCCTCTTTTCGGTGTTTACCTCCATTGACGGCGACTCGCTGGGCGAAATTAACCACAAAGGAAGTGAAATTTAATAATGGAGAGGAAATGACCTCTACTGGGTGGGCGAAAAGTACGGTAACAACACGCGTTTTCCCTTTGGAGAAACATTTTTTGCCTTGAAGTTAAACTCAGTTGGGATGTCCTTTCGCAGGGTTTTACCGGAAAGGTGCCCCAGCTCACAAGTCAGTTTCGGTTCTGAACTGCCCCAAAAATACATTTAAGGTCCTCTCGGCTTCATCGGATGACCACCCAATTGCTTGGGTTTTAATCAGTAGGTTTTAATAGGTTTTGCTGATATCTTCGACCACGACTAGGACTCTTGAACGCATAACCGAGCGAAACCAGGTTTACAAACCAACGTTTACCGTTGTGCGTCTCCTAAGATTATGACATTAGCTATCGTTGGTCCTCGTTGTCATGGATTCACGAATCTTAGTCCCCAGCTTCCTCAAAACTTTTCCTGAATTTGAAAAAGATTTGGGAAAGCATTTGAATAAATATGAAATCAGTTGAACTACATGAATCCTATGACAGTATTTCAAATCTTTCGTATACCCTTTTCCTTTGTGCGGTTTCCTTTGCTACCGTATTTTTAATCAACTGTACTGTACTGCGTACTTAACCCATTGACGACCGCGCCTTTTTCACGCTTTTCCACGTTTTCTCAAGTTCTGCTCTCTTTCTCTGCCCCGGAACTTTTATGAGAAATCCAACATGCATTTTTATAATCACACTGACTTGTTAGTACTACTACATTACCATCTAAGAAAACCGGTAAGATCATTCAGGCTCAAATTGAACAATACGAATAAAAGCGCGGTTCACCGGTGACCCGTGTGGTCATCAATGGGTTAAAATTGGATGGCTTCTTGCAGCATCTTTCAAATCTCTTGTCAAATATACACCAGAGCGTTGAACTAGTTCCAAATGCCTCGTTTTTATCGACGCTGCCATTCTTTCTCGATTATCTGCTCCCATCGCTTCCAGAGCAGCGTTTATCCACTCTCTGCTGATGTGTTTATTTTTCAGGACTAATGAGATTATGAAATTCTTTTGCACCTCTTCCAGTTTTTTGCTTCTTTCAACGTTATTACATATTGTGCACAATGAAGAAGACAAATACCTCATCACACTTGTCTACCGATTCGTCTTCGCGAATGAGGCCATATGTGAGTTTGCAGGGATTGTTGTTATTGCAAACAGGAAGGTAGACGATATGTATACGTGAGATTTTCTGGCACTACACGATCACCTCACCAAGAATCTCGTGATTATCTTCTTCAAGCTTCGTCTAGACAAGGGGGGATTAGAATCGATAGTCACAAAAATCACAATAATTTCGTACCGTGATGCCATTTTCAGGATCATGGAATTTTTTGATATAATCCATTGCGCAGGCGGTTATCTCGTACACTGAACATGAATATTTAATTCGTTTCGTAAATCAACAGCGTAAAACCATTACTGTAGAGAAACGAATACCACCGGTATTTTAACTATTGTAGCACAAAAGACATTGAATTAAACGTTGGTTATAAAAGTTGCACAGTCACGCCTCGGTTGTTTTGGTGACAGAGGGTGCACCATGTAATCCGTGGTATGTAGCATATTTCCAAGCCATGCGGAGGTTTTTTGAAGCAGTAGTGCTTGGTGATTGCATATCTGACTTGGTTGTTCTGTTGGAAGTTAGCTTGTTGGAGGTGCTGAGCAAGCGAGACATCGTTATTCCCTACTTTAGATTTACCTCTTTTTGAATAACTGGAGCAGTATCTGTGGTGCTGCTTTTCTAAATGTGTTTTCAACTTCGCTTGTATTGCTTGTGCTTTACTTGGTATAAGGAGCACATGAGTACATCATATGAATATAAATAAATGTTAAAACATTGGTTCGATCATCAATTACCAGTACTACTGCGCAATCCTGAGTGTACAGCTTTTTAGTGGCTGGGGATGCCTTTAATTTCTTTAATGTGGTTCCTGCAGCTATAGTTTTTGAACCTCTAGGAAGATTCTAGAAGCGTTCTGCAAGAACGCTTTCCTCTACAAACTATTTTATTTTTACCACTGTTACTCGAATATATCGGGCTCCATGTGTACCTAAAACATCCTTTCATCACTATTTTCTTTATTCTTTTTCGCTATTTCAAATTATGAACTCCTCCTCACAGGCGGAGATCCGTTCATGGATCCAGAATGGCTGCCAGCTGCTGAAGAATGCTATGTAAATTGTGATCCTGCTGTTCATATGTGCCTCATTCACACCAGAACAAATGTTCAGAAGTGCAGATTATGTGAGTAGTTTCACTGTCTTTCCACCTTTTCTTGGTGTTGCAGGTTCTTTTTGTCTTTATTTTGATGACGTCCATTTCAGTTCCTCAAGAATGCCAAACGGCTATTCGAAAACACCTTGGGTGGTCGTCAACGGTTGTAAGCATCTACCAACCAGAAGAGATCACTACGGCCATGCCCGCATTCGTCACCGCACAACCAGAAGGTGGGTTTCTCTGAAAGTCCTTGCAAGAATTGAACTAACGAGTTCATTTTCAGCGAATGCCGACCGTTCAGCAGTAGAGGCGGCCGAGGATATTGAAAGGGATTTGATGGGGCACACCACACCGCCCTCGATGCCAGTACCTGTTGACGGGCTGAGGTGGGATTTCAGACGAAGTTTTCTGACAAATGACTCGAAACATAAAATTTCCCCGAAGTTGTTTCGGTCGCAGTTGTTCGAATTGTTCGAAACGAGTGAGAAATAATTCACTGTATAGTGCATGAACTTCACGAATGACGTACATTTCCGGTTCCGCTTCCCGTCGTCCTCACTGCACTCTACCGTGCACTTTTCTCTAGGTCTCCGGCTGGTTCGTGTTATTCAGCGCATGCACACGATGGTCATCTAACCCAGAAAAATGTGCTGAAATAGGAAAAACAAGGGTTTATGTACACATACAAACAATGGAAAAAGTTTTTTAATGTTGGCGAACTTCCCCTCAAGTGGTCATGATATGGAAGCTGCGCTTTTCTTCTCACGAGCAAATCCACGGGGTGGCCCAAGATTAATGTGACAGAAACAAGCTCATCTGTGAAGGGTACTTCAGTGCAAGTTAGCTAGAAAAGCTTTGATTTTATATGGTAATACTTAAACTGTAGTACTAGGTCTAGCCAGCAGACAAGAAAAGTTTGGCGACGATGGCCATCCCAAAGCTCGCGCGCTGTTGCCACAATTTTGGATTACCCGATATACTTCTGTTTCTGTTAAACTAACCCAGTTACCTATGACAGACTGATCATACTCTCAATGTACCAAATAAATAAATTAATTAATTAATTGATTAATTAATACAAATACCCTGTTGATTAGGGGGCACCTGCAATTCGCCGGAATCCCCTAGACTTCGCACGGATAAGAGCGTGGTCTACTTACCGATACAAAGAAGATTTTCCGTGGTCTGCCTACTAATAAGTAGAAAATTCTTCAGTTTTGCGGACTGTTCATACTTCCACAGCCATGTACACATATGCCTATGATTATTTGAACCGTCGGCGGATTTTACCTGCAGTCATAACAAAAACAAAACAATGCCAGGACAAAGTCAACTTGAGAAAAAGCATCTACATGTGGATCTCGTTACCCGGAACTACGCAATTTTTTGTATGAAATGCCTTGAAAAACAGTTAATTGCAGTGATAGTCAACATGAAGTAGAACTCCTGACAAACTGATAGTGGGCCAAAAAAAAAACGTAGAAGACTGTTCAAAGGCTTAACAAGGGGGAAAAAAGGCGAAGGAAAGAAAACCAATGCATAAATATCGAAGAAAAAAACTACTATTGTCACTGCTTGGTCTAGAGAGTTGAAGTAAGAATTCTCTGGCTTGATCTAATTTCCATCATAGTAATCTTTCCGAGAATAACAGCTCTATCAAACATAAATATAAGTGCAATGGAAAACTAATGGGATTTTTAGTACTTCCCAGTACTGCGTGAGATTACCGTTCCAAAGTCTGTAGATAATTACAAGAGGAGCTGAACAATTAACCAGCTTTCCAAATTGGGCAGCAATACCTCTTCTTTCACATGTTCGCTTCTGAATAGGATCAGGTTGTCTGACATGTGTTTTGTCCTGATGGTCACTTCCAGAACGATTTACGACCTTGTGGCTTTCTTGGGTTGCGGCTTTTTATGGAAGTGATGTTGTTTGGGTATCGATGGGCTCGTCTTGTGTGATACCAAAAAGAAATCAGAAGGAAGACAGCTTAGAGGGTTGACACGAAGCTGGCTTAGTGGCTGACGGCTTCGTAAATGTTGAAAATGAAACATATTAAGAGATGAGGTCCACTGGAAGAGAAATGTCAGAAAAAGTGATTTTCCTAGGCCACGTGGCTTTCCTTTGTCGTTCATGCCCAATTACTCAAGGGAAACTTCTATAGTTCTTTACAGTTCCAAGGAAGCTTCGATGTCGGTCGAGGTGATCACTCCGCCTTCCGCCACGAACAGAGTAGACTGGGTTCAGCCACCGCCTGTTGAGGATAATGGTTACACCTTTGAAGAGAGGCAAAGTTCCGCTACAGCTGCACCACAGGATGGCTACGACAGTAACGGTTCGGAATAAACTGACATTGCTGGGTACTTTGGTAGTTTTACGAGCTTAACTTTAGATATTGGTAGTTTTACGAGCTTAACTTTAGATATTTATGGATATTCTCTAGTTTGACTTACAACCTATCAAGGATAAGTCCCTTGTGCAGATGGTGCACGAAGCAAAATCTAAATATGTATACAAAGATTTGCGAACTCTACAGTTACACAATCTTAGCAAAATACTAATACATGTGCTTTTACTGAAATAGTGCTCTGGACAAAACATCTTAATTTTTGGGTAATCTGAGTGTTTCGATTTTTCTAAGCTGTAGAGGCTACGGAGGTGTGCCTAAGTTGGATTTGTGCTAATAAAACACACAAAGAAAACGAATAACACAAAAAGGAAACCAAAATCAAACGAGATAAGTGACCTTATAGCTACGCAAAGCTAGCTGCGCTTCAGGAATAGCTTTAGCAATCCTAGCAAGTCATGATTCATGTATTTCCTTTGATAATTGTTGGTTTTGGTTCTTTTTGATTCTCTTCCACACGAGAAATTATTGGATTCCAGGAGTGGCCGAGCAAGCTTCGGAATACGACGGTGGTGGAGTGAATAACAATCACATCGAGTATGATTCTCCCATTATTTGCTGATGATTTCACAGTTAGCTGCTTGTATTCAATGATTTGTTTTGTATAACACTAAATTTAAGGTCAGAACCAGACGAGCAAGAAGTGGAACCAGCACAAGAAGACATGGACTACGCGCCTGTACCGACATCTGCACCACTCGCAAGGAAAAAGCTAAAAATGAAGCTCATCCCTCCGGATAGACCGAAACCAGCACCACCCGCTTTTCCGCCATATTACCTAAAAAACCGTCATCCAACCCTAACACCGATTGCAGCTATACCACCATCTCAGCAGGACATAGTCCCAAAGTACATTAACTTCCTGGAGCCCCCTGAAGATACCGATGAGGTTGAACCATTTACTTCTTCAAGTGCTCCACAGCCACCAGGATACCGTCCATTTGGCATGGATGAGTTGAATAATATCGAGGAGATGAATGCGCTTGATAATCTTCCCGAGAAAATGCTTGAGCCGCCGGATGAAACAACGTGGGAGCCTCCAACGTTAGTACACACTCTAAGGCCGTATCCGATGTTGAAGGAAATTCCTGGAGACAGCGGCATGGTTATTCCTCGCACTTTGATGTTCCGTGGAGACGACGGGGACCGCAACAATGGAGCTCGTTTTGAGGTGGGACAACATATGCTGGTTATTGACAATTTTAGGAGCAAGAGCTTCAACACTTGGCAGCATAATGATTTCACTGTTCTTACAGGAACAGATTGCGAATTTGCTTGGGATTTTTTTTCTAATGAAATTCAGCGTAGCCAAAATATGCATGTACTACCAGCTTACATACATGGGCTCAGTGATGTAACATCAATTTATAGCAGACATTTGCGTTCATCAGACTCTCGCATTCATTCGCGGTGAATTTTTCATGAAGACCTGACACATACACCATAAATTGCGGAAGTGAATAATGAAGTTTAGCTTTAGAATTGGAGCGGTGTGCTCTTTCATTTTTTTTAAATTTCTACTCTTGAAATGAGCCACCGGAGACCATAGAGGAGATATTGATATCTTATTTTCGAAGGTTATTTTTTATAAGCAACGTCACTTGTTTCACATGTCATTAATGTAATCATGAAGATCCCCGGGAGGGTGGTGATCTTACGGATAATTCAAGCTGGATGGATTTCGTGGACAAAAGAGGCTGCACGGCGCTACTTTCAACATATATTTCATTCCTTTGTTGTGACGATGTTCTCCTATGAAATGCACAAGTTCTTGCGTATTGCGTGTAAAAGTTTCCTCTCCCCCTACTTTGAGCTCATGAGTAGGCGCGCTCTACCAAATGAGCGCTTCCTTTCATTTGGTACCATTTTCCGGCTGTCTTGCCTCGTCTTTCCTTGGTTGTCTTTTGATGGCTACGGCGCTGAATTCCTCACTCCTCTCCCCCTCCACTCACTGGGAAACATGACAATTCTTAGTTTTAGTTGACTTTGTATACAGGCAAAATATCCAGATTCTGCAGCGCCTTCTATTTTCCGTAAGTCACCGGATCCATGCACACAATTAGTGTCCTCTTCAAACTGAGATCAGTCAGCCATTCTAATTGGCTCTGTTTTGATCCGTTGGTTTTAGCCTGTTTGAAACGAGTTTACTCCGGTAGCGCGATAATAACAATTTTGCTGACCACTGAACCATTATAATACTTCTAGCCCGGATGGGAGAGATCAGTTTTGTTTCTGGAACAAGATAACGGTGGTGAGACCGTGGTACTTTTGTACCGGCTGAACATAGGCTTGTGGTTGAGTGATCGTACTAATTGGTGTTGTCATGAAGACTAGTTCGGTTTTCATCACTAACAAGATTGTAAGCTATGAATGGCGTTGGGAGGGGGGGGGGGGGAGCGGGGGAGGGGGGGGGAGGGAGAGAGAGAGGGGGAAAGACGACATTATTGAGCAATTGTAAGCACTACATATTGCTTCAATGGACATAAACCAAGAACAGGTACAAAGTGGGAAGAAGGGGGCTGAAAAGTTACTTATCACCCTTTTCCAACGATGTATACGCTTCTAAGCTTAGCTTTTTTGAAGTTTTTTTGAAAGCTGATAGCTTCTAATGGATGGAAAAAGCTCGATCGATGTAGGTGTATACTTTTGCTTCCTACTTTCATTTGTTTTCTTCATCTTTTCCTTGAATTTACAATAAGCCTGTGAAGTGAAATCCAGTGTCAGCATGTGCTCCCTTACCTGCTTTTTTCGTGAAACATTCCCATGAGGATACTCTTCTATATTTGAATTTTTATGTTTTGTTTTATTTATTTTTACTTCTATATTTATTTGCTTTTATATTTGCTGGTATTTAATGCTCGTTGGTGAGCAGAATGAATAGTGTTGCTCTTTTATGTTTGCCTTCATAGTCTTAGGATACCATCACTCGCTTCTCTTTCTGAATTTTTGAGAAAAGAAAAGGAAGCAAACAAAAAAGTTGTAAAGAATACTGGTACGGTTACTTAGCTTCGTGTTTTCATGACGAATTGAACAATAGAGAGCCATTAATCAATCCAGCTCCATCATTCCAGGTTCTACCACCATATACACCACTTCGAAACGCTTTCAATGTGGGTAGCTTTGACAAGAATTTATTAGCTCTTCCGGAACAACGACGAATTCACCATTATACTGGCCCGAATTCACGGCATAAAATAACTGCTGAAGTGCAGCCAGGTAACCGTGATCCATAGCTGTTCCGCTTACTTTTTATTAAGTGTGACCACATCTCAGAGAAAGCTCGCGACCACAGCAGTCGCTGCTGCGAGTGGTCGCTGAACGGGCTATGCGACAGCCACTGGCAACGAGTTCGCCAAATATGTCCGAAAAGCTGTGGAACGCTGGTGTGCGAAGGTAATCCTTCATTCTGCAGTGCCTAATATGCATCCTTTGAGTGGTGTTGCTTCCCTTGCAGATGTCGAGGGCATTAAATCATGTACACGGGTTGTTGATGTCGATGTGGAGGATTGCTTCCAGTCGGCCCGACTTACCAGGTTAGAATAAATTTTCTAGAAAGTCTGTTTTAGGGAAATTTTACCACGGCATTGATAGCTCTGTAGCTGGAAGAGCTGGAAGTAGGGTCTCACCTCAGGATCGATTTTGAGATTTTGTCATCAGAAGAATCTAAAGGTGACGCTGATCACAGCGGTGTACACGATTGCTCTCAAAAGTGCCTAGAAACGTCCGTGAACCTCCTGTTTTTGGAGAGTTTGAGGTGTACGCGCTGCAACAACTCCCACAAGGATTTGTGACAAGCTCTCGCAGCTGGAATATCGATGGCTTGCTCCAAATGTGTTGGCAGCATAAGTTCTTGTAGGAGGTGTCGGTGCACCTCAAATTCTTCAAAAATATGATGTCCGGAAAGGGTTTTTTCTTGACAGTTTTGTAAGGAATCATGTATATACAGTAGGCGTCGATGAGAGCGCGTTTTCCGTGGCCTCGAGAAGCACGCGCCGCTGCCGCGTCGCTCGCACTTGAATTCCCTCCTCGACAACAAACCATAGAGTTTTTTTGGTGGTTTTCTCGATAGTTAACATCAAATAAGATGGAAAACTATCAAGAAAACCTTGATTCGTCACTAGCACCTAATCTAGAGCGAGCGGCGCGGCGGCGTCGCGTACTTCCCATGTCCGTGGAAAATTCACGGCCATCGACGCTCATTGTAAATACTTCACTGCTAAACTGAGGAAAAATATTTTTTAAGCTGTTGTTTCCCATTGGATTGGGATGAGCTTCCATAGAAACTGGAGACATTTGTGACACGTAAGCTGCTGTGCTAACCACCAAGAACAGTTAAGCGCGGTCTATGTGGCAGATGTTTCCTTTTCTTTATGTCCCAGTCGAATTCTACACAGGTAAATCCAACCAGAAGAGCATTTTCCCTTAACTGAAGCTCTGCTATACAGAGCTTTCTCGATCTGAACAGATACGAGAGATTTCAAGTGGCTCGCCATGTTTTCTAGAAAATTTCAAAGAACACGAGTTCAGCAAAGTCTACGCAAACGTCTTGTGCACTAAGTGAAGAGCAGAAACAATGAAACGTAGGATCAATGGATTTTTCCGTTGGACACTAGTTGACCACTTTTCTTCGCTCCAGGAAAAACACTCGTTAATGAGAAATTGTTCTCTAAAGCACGAGTGTTTAGCGTTTTGTTGTTCACTGATGCCGATGTTTGTTTAGAGAGGGTGTGACATTTGTTTGGAAAATGACCATACACGAAGCTCTCACAGTGCTCCAGTTAATCTCTGGCTTTAGGAGTTAATGTGGGATGAAGTTGAAAGTTTCCAGATCCGTTGCTTATATCCAATTTCAAGAAAGGATCTAAGCAATTGGAAAAATCCACAAAATCCAGAGGGTATGAGTCTGTACTTCTAGGTACTTCGGCCTGAAGAATGCGGAAACGGATGAAGAGAAGAGAAGCATCATCGACGGGATCGTGCAACAGAAGCTCAGCCGATTAGGGACGAAGCGTAAATCTCGGAAAAGGCGTCACTAGCTCTCATCAGAAGACCAAACCTCCACTTTTTAACTTTTCCTCGCTATTGAATCCCATAATAATCATAATTTCGCTAAGTGAGCAGTCTCGTACGAATCTCGTTGATTCACATAACTTTGAGATCTAATAACTTCTGTGATACTTATTAGTTCAACCGTGTCCTTTACGTTTTTGAGTGTCTTTCAACCGCAATCATCAATGTCTTTCCTCTTGCCACTGGTTCTCTTTTCAGTAATGCGGTCGTGTCTTTGAAGGTGATCTGACCCGTATCCATAATTTATCCATAATAATTTCTCTTGAGCTCAAAGCTCCTCACACCCGAGTTTGAACTCTGAATGGATTTTTCTGAGTTTCAGCAAATCCATGCAAGCATTGGGGAATGCCAACGCCTTAACTGCCATGTTTCACTTTAACATTATTAATAATTTAATTTTTTTGTGTTTTTTTTTGTGTATATCTCGTTGCCTTTGGCTTGATAAATGGCTTGAAGCCGTTTATGGTGTTCTATTGTAAGGGGTGATTTGTTCAGCTACATAAACATTTCAAAGCCCAGTAAGATCTGATGGTATTCAAGACAAAGAGACATGATGCAGGGCCACTATCCAACACCATAACACAGAAGCGCTCTAGGATCCCTACTTACTTCTTGCAACGGCTCTTTACTGTAAAATAGTTTTGGAATAGGGAAGAATCAAGAATAATGTCTGTTTTAGTTCTATGTAGTCTTAAGTAGTCTTAAGTATGTCGGTTGAAGTATCAGTATCTAGTTCAAAAGAAAGCTGTGTCATATTCCGGAAGTGCTAAATATTGTTTTAATCGTCTCTATTTAATAATCTTAGCGTTCTGTGCTGAAATTTCAAGGATATCAGCCTACATACAAATGACCTCGGATGAAAGGAGAGAGGAAGTGACGAAATACATCTCAGGCTTCTTGTTTTTGGGGTGAGAACGGTTGGATACATGGCACTTTTAATGGTCCTTCCCAAGGAACCTTCCAAAAAGATGTGAGGGTGCAAGGAGTACAACTAGCATTATTGGTACTATGTTACCTAAGGGTTTCGTGGAAACATCTCCTGTATTCCGAAAAGCAACAAACTGAAGTATTCACTTTGTAATAGATACCTAGAAAATGTGAAAACGTACCCAGTGGTCATATATCCTGGATTCCGGGGATTTTCACTAATCATGCTGTTACAACTGCATTTGTCAAACTATGTGGAAGTAACGAAAAAATGCTTTGCACTACAGTCGAAGTGTTTTTTCTCAAAATCGCAGTGGAACTTTTTCTATGCAATTCCTCAAGGCTTGCATATTGGGCATTATCAATGGTTTGGCATGCATCATTGAGATTACTCAAGGTAGTCATGTTAATCCTCGAAGATTACGGGAGTAAATCTGGACGCGTTTGAACGTTTACGTTTTGAACGTTTTTGAACGAAACGTTCCTGCCGAAGTTTGCAGGATGAAACTAGGCATTGCTTTGAGAAAGAGTTGGCTAGAGTCCAAACCGACGAAGTTTTGGTTACTCATCAGCGGCGTGTGGAGCGGAGCACTGGTTCTGCAGTTACTGTCAATATCTAGCAGTTCATTTAGTTTGATTATAATTCAGGTCATCTGAGAGGTTGATTCATTTGGCTTCCAAAATATACATAGGTTGTCTGGACCAAGGACCAACTACTTAGTAATTAAGAATGTCTAGTATTCGAGTATTCGAGCAGTTCCTCTGTTCATTTTTTTTTTTGAAAAGTATATTCGAACAGTTGGAAAGGTCCCGAAATGACCATTGCTTAAGCTATCCGTATTTCGAATTAGAAAGTTTAGAAAAACTCTTGATTCTACACTTATGCAAAGTTCTAATACAAAGGAAGTGGTCAAATATTCCTGTGTTTAATACCTATACGCACCTGATGAATATGATTTTTGAATTTGTCATCACATGGATTACCGCCCTTGCTTTCCCCAATCAACGATAGAATATTAATATAAAATTAAAGAAAGGAACACCTCATCTACGATAAGTAAGTACTGTTTTCTCCTCGACAGCAACAAAATATAGAGTATCCAAAGCAGCGGCTGTCTCCATGGGACTAAGAAAACGTGTTTTTCAGGATCAAAGCGGCCATATCAGCCGAGGATATCTCAGACGGTATCGATTTACGTGTATAGTTATTTGTAAGTTACACGCACATGCTAGTAATCAGAGATAAAACAAAGGCAAAAGCGATCGCACTTTAACCACTGGAACATAGGTAAATAGACCCAAGCAGTTGTTGTGCGCCTCTACATTTACTCTGGGTAATCTCAGTGATGCATCCAGGCCCAAGTATGACCTTCTTAATGATCTATAAAATCATCTGTGGGAAGGTCATCTTCTAATGATCTATAAAATCATCTGTGGGAAGGTCAATCTTCCAATCAATAAATCGTACGTGGTATCCCCCTGGATCAATAACAGATTTCTCCTTATGTAGTTCCCAAAAAATATCAGTGAACAGAACAATGCATCAAACAGAATGGCACAACGATGTTGCCAGTGAGTCATACATGGTTCGAAGGGATAGACAGTGATTTCACTGGGCTTGAAGATACTAATAGAGCAGTTTCTCCTTAGTAAGAGCTACTTACGCTATACCTAGACGTACTATGGTGTGATGTACCTAGTTTGAAATGAAGTGGTACGTAGAAGTAGTAATGGGTCAATCAAATACAAGATGGTCCAAAATTACGGAGACACACTAGAAGGTTCATATCTAACGTTAGAAAGCAAATAGGCAATTCTGTTTCCAGTATGGTATTTTTCACCCAGCATTGAACAGAATCTGCCATCACATCTCACGAATCCTCCTACCACCGGCGAGAGAAGACGTGAAGAATTCAAACTAGGCACCTACTGTGGCGCGGTAGTGCCTTCTTCTCAAGTAAACCCACGCTTCTAGAAGCGTTCTCTCCGTGGATTAAACAATTTTATGGCTGTAGAAAATCTGTTTTTGTCCGTGAATGAGTATCATAACCAAAGATATGCACGAATGAATGTTGAAAGTAGGATTTATGAGGAAGCGGACATGACTTCCTGTGCAAAAACAGGCAAAAACGTCTGTTAGGGCCGTTTCCGGTTCTCTTTTCAGTGTCTAGATAGGTCTTCAGTGTGCCGGTATATGATCATTTTACAGAATCCTACACCTTGCCATAATACTTGCGCCTAGACCACACGAAAAATGTAATTGGGTGGTAGAACTAAGCTTAATTGACGGCCTGGCCATTCCTGAAGTCCATAGTGTTAAGTATTGTTTCGGAAGAAACTGTACAATTGATCAGATGAGAAGCAAAAAATTCGATGCAAAATTACGAAACTCGAGATAGGTCGAAGAACGCGCATCGCACCCTTGTCTCCATAATTTTGGGCCACCCTGTATTTCGAACAGCAGAGAGCTCTTTACGATCCTCCTTCTTTACACAGAGAACAGGATTTCTTTTTCTGAAATCCTCAAAGACTCTCTGAGTTAGTTTCTTACTTTCGCTACGCCCTGCTCTTTTTTAGCTAAGTAATGTAGTAGATTTATGTAATTTTGAAATAGTGTAACTCAAGTTAAGGAAGTGAATCTTACACATCCAGCTGGAGCACACAAAAAGCCACACTGGGCCAATACTGTCACAGCTTTTGGAGAGTAGCACACTAAAGTGGCTCACGGGGCCACTAGTTCACAAAGAAAGGCGTTCTATCATGCCCTCTATCGAAATACAAAAGACTAATGGACAAGTTCCTGGAAGAATCTGTTTAGTAATTCTCTGCCCTTGCCTAATTCCTTGATCTTAATTGTTACGCTTTCTTCATGCTTTTTCAATCTGAAGTTTCTAGTGTAACTGCCCATTGTAAAGTGCGGTTTACCCACGTGCACGTAAATAAACAAATAAATAAATATCGATTGCAACCGCTCAAAAGTCGTAGGTCGACGGAGAT
The DNA here is from genome assembly GCA_000816745.1 of Ancylostoma duodenale. Classification (NCBI taxonomy): domain Eukaryota; kingdom Metazoa; phylum Nematoda; class Chromadorea; order Rhabditida; family Ancylostomatidae; genus Ancylostoma; species Ancylostoma duodenale. Next base: position 47,232 of record KN726436.1, read on the forward strand.
GCGCTCGGAAAGAGCAAAAAACGCTGGAAATCGGGTGTCTGCTCAGCACTTGTCCTTAAACTCGGTACGTTTTCGTACTTTAGGCCCGTCATTGTCTGTGCTATGATGATGAGCCTCGTATTTGCACCTCGAGTCCCTGCGATCGTGTGCAAATTCAGCCTCTCAGCCAGGGGCGCTAATTAAGTGATCGACCAACCGTTGCTGGAACCGGTCCGTTTGTCGGCCGTATCACGTCGGATGTCATAACTCAAACTGTTTCATCTCTGGTCAGTCGTTTGGCTATTTGCTGCCTCTAAAAAGACCTACCTTGAATTTTTCGAGAATCTTCCGTAGGAGATTCGATGGAGAATAGTTACTATGCCATTACTTAATTACTCAACTTTCTTTCTTCTTTCCTAACTTTGTTTCTTCTAACATCACCTTCTTGCTATCTATTCTGGTTTAAAAACGGCGAAAAATGAGAGTTTGTGTACAAAACTGTAGTTTCTATCCTTAACAGCAATCTTCCCTTACCATCCTTCAAGCACCGTATTGTTTCAAGCTTTCCTTTTCCTCTCTCATTTCCCTTTCGTTTCCTTTGTAACGGAAATCCATAATTATTACATCTTAGCTATGCTATTTTT
>KN726437.1:0-36490 GCA_000816745.1 Ancylostoma duodenale
CACACGCTTTCGACATAGAACCGTCACTAGCATTAATGGCTTTTTAGCGGAATGCCCTGAGCAACATCAAGGTGCTTCAAAAAGAAGGAGCCGATTAAGGGGAATATGATGGATGTGCAGAGAATAAAGCAACACTTTCAAAATTAACATCTCCTATAGCAACGAAGACCTGACAACCATTTTTTTTTCAAATTTCACATCAACCGACTATAACTAATGAAACATCTCAGAATGTTCTTGAAGAGAAAATTCATCAACGAAAATGCAATCAATGGAAAACCATTGGAGGTTTCTTTTTAAAATAATGAATTTTGTAGAGGCGTCTTTTTTTAACCTGGAAAATCTTCTGATAGCTAGAGTATCGGTACTGGAAAAAAGGACCCAAAAACGGTAACCACTGGCGCGCCAAGCATACTTCTGTCGCCTTCGGAATACTGTACAAAGTGCTGACTAAAGTATGCATTTTGTACTCTCAAAATCTAGGCGAAGAGCTGTGAAATTAGAAAAAAGCAGAGCACAGTGACTGGGAGGAGCGTTGCTGCACACAAGTTCAACGGTTTCATCCCACCTCGGCCCAGTCATTTTGTTTTCCAAAAAATGAACTACACTTGAATTTTTCTGCTTTCATAACATCGCTCATAGCGTGTAATGAAACAGTGAAGAAATGAAACACTGACGTTGAAGTGCAGAAATTTACAAAATAACTTTCTCAGTATTTACCATTTACGGAAATTAGCAAACTCACTTCAAATAGTCCTCAATATTCGTCACCTCTGTCCCTTTTTGCCTCGGTTGCAGAGACCGATTTTTGTTTTCCTCCCTCGGTTCGTCACCCATCTCCACAGACAAAGCTCGTAGCGTTTTTCGACGTACCACGTCGATCTTCGGCTAAAAAATAGCTCTTAGCTATGCGTACAAGTCAGATGACATAAAAAGAGCACTCAAATCATATGAAACAACTGCAGCGCACTCTGCTCACGAGCAACTCCCTCACATCACGTCGTGGAAGATACGTATTAGATTCCGACAGAGGAACCGTTGAATTTACATGTGGACATTTTCCAAATAAGCTTGAGTAAACAACTTTGAGTGGTTATATCATCAGCCGCATTTGGTAGGGGTGGGCAAAGGATCAGTGAAAGATCGGCTCTGTATCCTCGATAGCACAGACATTCACTGTGTGGGGGCCGCATACGGCGGGGCAGACGACTAAACTTGCAGTGCTTGCTTGCAGTGCTGCGTTGCTCTACATTCCAATCAGTAAGGAACACAGTAAAACTTAGAGAATTACGCGTATCTAAAGGAAAATAAAACTATATACACGATCGAGAGGTTCCTGACGAAACAATTACAAGAAGAACCCCAAAAAACACTTTGAACAAGTAATCTGCAGCTAAAAAGAAGTGGAAGAAGGAGAACAAATGAGAATGAAAGAAGAGATGAGTAATGAGCCTGTAATCTGATCGAATGACAACCCTTCGTAACTTTTCTTTTGTTCCTGTTAAACTGAAACAATCTACAACTGTTTCGACTGCATGAGTGATCCTGCATAGATACCAGCTTATCATGAAAAAAAAAAAGGTTGATAACGAACGGCTCAACGGATGCATTGTCTGGGATGGGCCGCACTCGATAGACTAATGGGATGCCGCGAAACGAATCCTATGTAATTGCAAAATGTTTATCAAACAAGGAAAATAGAAAACTGTATGAAACTGGAGTGATAGTGGATAAAGAGAAACCTTTCAAATTTCATAGAAAGGAGAATGATGATGTGATACCTTTCACACTTTTTATAAACGGCATTCTGGTAGGAAAAATTACATTATTCAAAGGAAAAGCATTAATGGTTAGTATGGGGATGATAGGAATATACGCCACAAACTCGTGCAACAGAGGTTTCGCTACAATGATGTTGTGGTCGCGTTCTTTCGAAAAACAAGCTACAGTGGACGTCAATGGCGGTGTCCCATCCGCGGCCTCTAGAAAGACGCGGCGCAACCGCGCCACGCGCACCGTAACCAATGTTTTCTGCTGCTGTTATGCTATTCCTAGCAGCTTCTCTACCCATTGTAAGGATTTTCTACCAAATCGGGAAGAAAAGCGCCTAGAAATAGCATTCTGGAGGCAGACGGCACCGATTTCGGCACGCGCGGCGCGGTCGCGTTGCGTCCTTCTCGAGGCCGCGGATAGGCCACCACCATTGACTTCCACTATACATGTTTTCTTAGAAAAGAACTGACCTAAAAACTGACACAGAACTGATGAAAAGCTTGTAAGGATTCTACTGGAGTGAGTTAGCGAAATAGAGGGCATAAACTCCGTATACTCACTTCCCTTGTTGGGCTTTTCGACAAAGACCTTTTAACCGAAATCTGAGGGTACATGGATGTTGCCACCGATGCACTATCTGGTGGAGGTCTTTCCTAAAATTAGAGAGCAGCTAATGCAATTAATGTTTCAACGACTGAAAGTGGATTTGTGGCAAGATGGGAAGTGATAAGTTGCTAGCTGCCAAAAAATTAGATGCGGATGCAGAGATTGAAAGCAGACCAGTGACACAGAACTGATACATCATTCTTCAGACCCCAATCAACGTTCCCTCACTGACTGAGCAGAATTGTTTAAGGAAATAGACATCAATGCTTGTACAACGACCAAAGGCAGAAACCTTGCAAAGGGGAAGGTAAGTTATACTTGCAAGCAAATCCGAGAAACCTACTCGGTTGACTACGGTGACCACTGGTCGTCGAATTGGAGGATACATAGCCGTGACAAGGCTTGAACTAGCCGGTTCGCCAGGAAGAACAGCGTTCGCGGAGCGTGTCGGTATTTGACCCTGGAAGAAGTGCTAACATTTTTTGCATGCAACATGAAGCGACAGTAAGCGTGTCTCAGGTGCGATTTTCGAGACAAGAATAACCTGAAGGTTGACCGACCGGCTCTGTCCGATTCGCAGTAGCTGATTTGTCTGCTAAAGGAGGGTCGGCCTTGAATAGCGATTCAACAGTGACTTTCTCCTTCTTACGCCGTTCATCTCTCCGGTCGTCGTCGAATTTCTTTTTCACTGGCGTCGCTTCCACGCGATCCTCCTCCTCGATGCGCTCATCGAGTTCCTTCGAGAACAGAGGCTGTTGTAACCTGAGCGAAGTGAGAGAAAATTCAAATTAGATTGAAATGTAGGTTTCTGAGCTAATCCGTTTTCAGTTTGAAAAACATTTCCTGTGTTGGTTGAAAAAGAAAAGGGAGATATCGCAAAACCTCAGCAAAACCCATGCCAAGTTGCACCGAAACTCGAAAAATACATCAATACTGCGAATTACAAGTAGGAAAAGTGAGGAAGAGCTGTTATCTTATGTTAATTTATATCAATCGCGTTATTTGTCGACATTGCCTTTATATTCAAATGAAGTTTAATATGAAGTGTTCACCAAAGAGATATATTATTCAAAAGTCATGCCTCAAGGTTAAGATAGCGTTAGAGTCGCCAAGTGCACCTCTTGGCAATACAAAGCAAAGGCAGTGGATGATGAGTGCAATAATGAAATAAGTTCTTTCTCACCTTGGATTAAACGACATACGAGAGAAATCCAACTCTCCCCGTAATATGCCGCCAGCGCGGGTTTTCTTTTGTTGAGGTGACGATGAGGTGCCCGGTTGGGCTTCGTCCTCCTCCTGTAAAACTTTCTAATCCGCGGACACATCAGCATTGATGAGCAGTTCGAGAAAGCGTCAGATGATTCAAGCGAATTGAAGGCGCGCGTAGTGTAGCAAGCATTAGAGCGGAACAAATCATCACCTTTTGATCACCGCCACGTAAGTCCCTTACTTCTCTCTCCCCCCGTGACTGGTCCCGTGTTTCGGAAATACTTGGAGGTACGCTGATGTCAGCCAGTGGATTTGCCATCAACACATTGTAGTGTGCCGGTAGGCTCGACTTCATCACCGTTGACGATTTCTCATACTGAAAACAAAACAGTAAAAGTTTAATTAAGACTTGACACCGTTTGCAAAAAAAATCACACCTGATCGCTGCTAGAATAATCAGTGGTGTCTTCGTTGTTACTCTCAGGCTCTGTTTTAGCACCGTCATCCTTAAATCGTCGTTCCCTTGAGTCCTTTGGAGGTAAGGATCCAGCTCTAAGATCCGCTAGAGGTTGAACCTAAAAAACAGCACTTGAAGAGCTCGACACTAACCTAACCCACATGAGATCGAAACACTTAAAGATTAGACAGCAAAACTACTAAAATATACGTGTAACGCAGTGGCAAGAGACGCCATTTCGGGTCAATGTTTGGTCCCCACTCTGGGTCAAACAAGCCTTCCATTATTCCAAGGTCGCTATATTGCTACCAGAGGAGATTTGGAGGATGAAGTGCCACCACAAGCCACTGCATAGGACACAAGCGCATTCAAATGCCATTGCAACTCGAATCTCAAGATAAAATCAAATTCATGGCTCATGGCTCATTCGGACCGATGAACACAGACCATTTCATCTTCCTGACCCATTTTGAATAGAATTTCCGATGAGCTGCTCCAAAGAAGCAGTCATACAACCTCAACATGCACTTCCGATGTTCCGGCACTATTCCTAGAACTCGATAGTAGCGGCTAAAGTAAGATTTTCTATATTAATCGAAGGAGATGCTCAAAAAAATAATGTTTGACTTGTGTTTTTCTAATAATATCATGGAGTACCACTCCGTGCATAAATAAGTCCATATCAACAGGAACTAGGCTGGTCCTAAGAAATACCAAATGAAATACCAAATGATATAGTTAGAGATTTCGCTCCAAACAATCAGAATGGAACAAAGGATAGAAAAGAGGAAGATGAAGAGCATCAGTCAAATAGTTTTTGAAACTTTCAACTCCAAATGGGAATCAAACAGGCGTTTGAATGCTCAATAACTCTTTAAAATGACCGATCGAAGAGGAAGGAGGCGGGGGCGGGAGGGGGAGGGGGGGGGGTAGGGGTGAGCATCAGATGTGCTCGTCAGTGCTTCATCACCCCGAACGAATCCAGTACCAGTTTAGCGACTAGGATCGATGGAAGGCTTAAGTGGCTCAGGTCACGAATCAACCGAACGCGACAGTACATAGCTCCTCTTGTTACTATGCCACAAGTGCCCAGATTGGAACAATCAAAAAGAGCACAGGTAAAGCATAAGGCTCACCTGATAAGGCAAGTTAGGGCGCGGCTGCGATCCAGCAGGTACGCGGGCATCATACTGCTCATGATAGGACATATAAACTGGAGGTCGATGTGGAAGAGGTGATGACGAGGTATGAGGACGAGGCGGCGACTGAAAAGGCTGCCTGTCCAAGAGCGAATGCCTGGTCTTTGAACAGTAATACTTACTTGTACGCTTTGTTGAATTTCACTCGTAATCTTCGTTTCCAGCTGCTGCAACCGCTGCACAAGGCATTGCACTTGCTCTAGGAGTTCGCGATTCGCATTGAGGAGTTGGTGAGTCCGAGACTGAAACAAAAGGCCTTTTTCATAATATAGAGGTGTCCTTTGTGTAACAGACAGCTCAAAATGCCAACGACATTTTTGATTCAATTTCATAAGAAGAAACTTCAAAAAAAAGAAGAAAAGAAAAGTTAAGAGATCTGCTCAGATCTAAGCAGTACTTGAGACAAGCAAGAGTTTTTCGATCACACTGCAGATAAAAATTTGAAGTCTTATTAAGACGCTTACATCCGAGTCCTTTTGTCTTTCCCAACAAAAACGAACTGATTAAAAGTGCTATGATTATCAACATAATATGGCATTTAATTTACCTGAGCCTCTATCCTAGCTGTAGTTTCACTCGTCAATTGATCCCTGAGTAATTGTACCTGACAGCCAGCAACCTGCGCGGACTGTTGAGCTTGATCCAGCTGAGAACGTATCAACTGTTGATTATACTGGAAAAATCAGTAATTAAGGTAATTGAGGGAGTAATTTTAACTTACAGCCTATGGCAAGAAATACTAGTAAGGAACGGTACCTGATCTAAGGATCTAGTCAATGTGGCGGCGCTCTCTGGATTGTTCAAATCTACTGGCGGAATATTCAACTGTAAAGTAGCATACGGTGACACCATGACGGGCGAGGAGAGTCCGTAAGGCATGGAAGCAGAGCTTGATACCAGTTGTTGCACCTGAAGACATAGACTGCTAGTATTTGCTGCTGAGCTTAAACAAATGACAGCTTATCTTGAAAAAATATGTGAGAAGTGGAGATGTGGGCACAGTGAGGCAAAAGTGGGTGGGCATTGTGTCTGCGATTGGTTCAATCAAACCCTCTCCCCGTCTTTTATGATTGGCTCATACTTATTTGCTCGCGATATCACTATACATGCACATGTAAGTTTGAATTTGAATGGGGACGAATTGACACCGAAAAGCGGAAAGTCACTGCACAATTTTGCTTCATAGTGACCCACAACCTAAGAAATGGTATAGCTCCGGAGAAACGAGAGGACGCAAGAAGAGAGAGCAAGCGAATTACTACGCCCTCCAGACGTCAAGTCCTACTAATGGTTTTCGTAAAGAAGGAGAGAAAATCAGAGCTATCGCGAAAGTCCTACCGGATAATACATCTGTGGATGCCCCTCGAGCGATGTCGACGGTGGCACAGTAGGAAACGGCAAGGTGGGTTGCGGCGCAGCGCTCCACGTTCGAGCATGTGGCAACGTCGCAGACGAAGTGAAAGTAGATGGATTCTGAATGAAGTAGCTGTCACAACTGAGTGGTTTTCCCAACTCAGATTCTATAAATTGAATGTACCTGGCCCGTTTGTTGCAGTTGCTGCTGTGGTTGTATGCCCTCAGCAACAGACGGCAACGATGATCCTGGATAAGTTCCAGTTGGAAAAGGGATACCCGCTGGTGAGATTGGTAATGCACCAAATTGCATAGGGATAGGTATTCCAGCTGGCTGCGGCGGCATTGGCACTGCTGTCGAACTGAAAACGCGTAATCTTTGAATAACTAGTAAACAGACCATTCACCACTTAATGACCTCATAAAAACGAATGTCAGCTCAATAAAAACAAGGTCTAGACGAGATTTGCAACTACGCCATACAATGTTTCAACTCATTCAAGTGAGTATTAATTTAACCCTCAGTCATGTGAGGTACCGCTGATCTTCACCTGGTTACAGCCTCAATGAATCACTAATCTACGGCAGACACGTCACACCGCTGTCGTACCATCTCATCTCGTACGAAAACAATCTCCTTCACCCGCCGGGTGTAAATCGATCCACAATCCACCCTCTCCGTTGGAAGGACGGGGTGAGGTGTTGATCGTACCGATGTGCATGAAGGATGGAGCAAGGAGAAGTGGGGGAAGTCAGATCCACAGCTCCATGCATCCTGACGCCATCAATCACACATCTTCACCATCAATCATACAATCAGCACATTAGGTGTAAAACTTAGCAACGTGGGTGGGACGCGAGAAAAGCGGTTCAAACCAGGTGCATAATTTTCACTTCCATCCCTTAAATGACGAATAGAAAACATTGCCTGCCTAACAATATGCTGACGTTAGATCACGTCTTACAGTCTGCGTACGTCTTTTTTTTTCAAAAAATGTGGTTGACTTCAAGAACCAAACGTAACTTACGATCGAACTGTAGGTTGACCAAGCTGCTGCGGTTGTTGTTGCTGCTGTTGTTGCGGTTGCTGTTGCGGTTGCTGTTGTTGCTGTGACTGTTGCTGTTGTAGCTGCTGAGGTTGTTGTTGAAGAAGCGGATTGTTTGGATTAACGGATGCCGTATCCTGTTTTATCGGAACTTGTTCGACATTTTGCACTTGCGTCGTGTCAATCGCTGTGCCAATGGAAGAACTAGCTGACGAGGCCTTCCTCGGTTGGAACTGAAAATTGAAGTGAAGGAACAGCTCGGTGTCATGCTTTTAGTTCAATATGCTCTTAACAGTCCTATGAAGGGAATTAGCAGTAGAGTGGAAGGTTATGTTAATAACAGGCTCCGTTTGTTACTGGCAAGACGTTAACTCTGCATTAACCTGAACTTTAATTAACCAACACCATTTAGAAAAGCGGTAGGGATGAGTAGTGCTAGTGTTTTCCTTTCTTTCTATACAATGGCTGAGCTCTTCGTGAAAAACTGATATGCTAGGCTGTGCAACTTTGGAAGTATTCAGTGACTTTCGCCAAGCCACAGCTGATGCCCCTCAAAATGATAGTACAACACAACAACATTTGGATTAGCCCACAAAAGCCGCCGTGAGGAATTTTAGCACAAAAAAGTCCATGTACTCGCACGTGAATATATCATAATATTATTACAGATTACCATTGAGCCAAAAAAAAAAAACAACTGAATGAGATCTCTCGCCTTGTCGGTTTTTTCATCTTTCAATTTCATGAATAATGTTACCAATGCTTGTGGAGTTCCCACTCATTACATGAGGATGGATTTTAGTCTTTTTTTGTGAAGTTTCAAGAGATTTGAGAAATTCTCAGCTAACACTCCTATCCTTGTCATCCGCACATTATTTAATGATGTCTCCACGATGAAATACGTATGTGGCTGATTTTTAGATAACAAAGCCAATTTTCCGGCTCCAAGTGTATGTTTTCCCGGAAGATCACACTTTTTATGTCGCTGACTCTCCAGTGCCTTTCAAGTTTCATTTATCTTGAAGAAAGGGAACTAAAGTGCAAATTTCTCGAATCACGGCAACAAGGGTGGAGCGATGTGCCGCTGAAAGCCTGTACAGCCATGCGAACTAATAAAATGTCGACAAAGTTCGCTCATAAACTCGCATCTTCAACAGAGCTGAACATGCTGTAAGCCATTTCATCATAAACTCCAAAGCAGCTTGGAGGATAACATTTTTGTTGTTGGAGCAATCCAAAATGAGGACAAAAAGGTGTAGCCCAGCAGCATCTACCTTTCAGATTAAGTATTTAGTATGAACGTCGATGCAATCGAGAAAATGGACAGATTTCTAGAAATATGCATGAATTCTGAGACGTCTCTTGAGCTGTAACAATGTGTCCGTATTCACATGCGAATAGCGCCACATTTCTCTCACTTCCGCCCAACAAGTGACGCGATTAAACTCGTCTCACGGAAAGATAAGCTCATGCTTGTGACAACTAGCTAGGTGAGCGAGGTACATCAAACGTCCACACTTCACCGCCCTCTCCATTAAAGCAGCAAATCGCGATGTGCTCCGATGCTGGTGCGATGGTGCAGCTCACTCAAAGACTAGTCATCGCGCCGAAAGCAAGACCTAGGCTGTGGAGCAAAACGATTTCGGAACTGCAGGAAAAACGTGACGGCCAGGCAAAAGACAAATTGCATTCCTATTCGTAACCCTATAAAAACGCGCTGAACTCGTGCCTATAACACAGCGATTAGGATTATGGCCCTTTTAACGAACACCGATTTCGTCACAGCAACAGTACAAGAAGCGATGCTTCCCGCTGACACCAGTTCAAAAGCAGAGCAGTTGAAGCAGTAAAACTTTCACAACACAGCTGGTTGCCATGATCTGTGTAGTGTTGAGCTAGTGGTAAGGATTAGAGAAAGAAATTCGATCTGCAAATTTCACCACCAATGGCAAAAATACCTAGAAATTCGAACTTCAAGTGGAAACTCAAGAATACCATGGGGAAGAAGTGGGGAAAGGATCGTGCGTTAATTTGTCATGGAACAGAAACAGTAAATAAATAAAAAAAAACTAGTGAAAACATCACTATTCTGTTATTGCGGGAAAATCTAGAAACTGATTCATGTTGAGTAGACTGACAGACAGCCTCCAAGAGTAGTACGACTTTACATATACATAGAATTCAACTAGAAGGTGAGGAATAAGTGCCATAGTTTGACGGGAAATTAAGCCTGGATGTTAACTGATGCTGGACAACTTCGGGGTAAACACGGAAATTCCAACTCAGATACACTGCCACCTTGCTCCATCAGAAAGCTGCATCCTGTCTGCATTTTGTTAGCATGAAGCAAGTCAGTGACTCCCCATATTCTATGGTAGTTGTTCCATCAAATCTATGTGATAATTTCCGTGCACATGCACAAGCACTGAGGTGAGTATTGACGTTTACGAATGTTACACTTCATTTGCCAGGAGGAAACTCCTCCTATAACCACAGCCTCGACGAAAAGTTGCTTTGGACTAATACTTATCGGCAGGAAATACATTTTCCGCATCCGTTCCATATACATTGATTGAAATAAAGTGGCGACACTTCACAGACAATAAGAACCTAGGAAACTCCTGAACGGAGAAAGAATAACAATTTGATTACTAACCAGTGACATCCGCCTCCCGTACAAGGGCCCGCCTGTCGAAGGTTCAGCCGGACTTTGGCTCCTACTACTTTCCTCAGCGGCACCTCGCTCTTCAATCACGTCTAAGGGAACACCCGCATCGTCTTCGCTGGCCAGAGAAGCTTAAAGAGAGCAAATATCGACAGATGATTAGAGCAGCGCAAGTTTAGACGAACACAGGAGGAGAACTGAGGATACAAATATTACGACGATTCGGACGAGAAAACAGCAAAAACCGTTGAAAATTACGTTCGAAGTGGCAGTTACCTTTGCTTTTTACAGCTTCATCTTCATGTTTTTCCAGCATTTGCTCTTGTGCCACTTTGTGACATACCTCAAATGCTTGTCCTATCGTACGGACCACCCGCATCGCTTGACTCTAAACACAGAATTTAAGAGATAAAGAAAAAACCGTGACACAAAATTTGTGGAAAATTGGAACCTCCTTCTACTACTTTTTGTAGAAAAATGCTTTTCCTTCCAAATAGAAGTTGATCGCTAAGCTTGTTTACACAAAGTTGCAACATTCCCAACACCTAATGGATCTAAATCTCCACGTAACGACTGATTTTACACTGTTCTGGCCATCAATTGCGCTGTTCAAGTGGCGAAAAATGTAGGATTCGATAAAGGCGACTGAAAATTTGTCCAGAATGCATTGATGACATTAGCGGATAGCAAAACTATTGGAAAATAACAACAATACTTCTTTTACGAATCATGAAACGAGAATAGAGACTCTGGACGTCTATATACTTAAGAACGTATTGCAGCGAGATTCGTCGTTACGCAGTAAATTCACAACCCATTCACTCCGGTCCTCGAACGAATTCCTCGTAACGCCATGTAATCAGCCGAGAGTCTATCAGCAGCGTGGTCATAGCTTTTGCAGTTTAAGCTCATAAAACACACTCAAACGCACACAGCAGCCGGCATTATCAGTGAACGGGAAGCAACTTCGAATACGATGGTGAACGACTTTTCAATGAAGGTGTAGAGCAGAATAGCATAATTCCAGGAAGAACTAGAAAGAATGCAGATTCTCAAAAAAGTCGGTTATCGTCTACAGAAATGGGCTACGAGTGAAATGCCGGTCTCGTGCATTTAGAGATTAGTTTTTAGAGATGATAGATGTACGTAGCTTGTTCGAATAAAATTGTACAGTTCCGCGGAGAACAGCCGTATCATGTTGCCAAAAAAATGGGTAATATCATGAAAAATCGTTGAAGCACTAGGAAATCCCTGACCTGTACAGTTGAAGATGCTGTTTTTGAATAAGTGAGAAACGAAATTTTTCTTTCTAGTGAGCGCAATGATAAACACTTGAGACGACCTAGGAGTTATAGTCTGTTCCAGAAACGAAAATAGTTGAGTAGTTGTGCCTATGATCTGCACTTCTCGACTGCCTCTCCGAATACAGCACCATTCCTCGCTTTCTATTCTTCTCTAACATCTTCACAACTATGTCCCCTCATGAAAAGCACTATAAAAACAAGTGATTAACATAGATTCCTTGAACACGTCGCTTCAATTCAAAATGCTTATGGAGCAAGGAAGACGGATAAGGAGTATCAGAGCATCTTAAATATGACTTGCACCTTAAACAGTTCCAAAAACTGTGTGACACAACGTTAGTACCTGGGATAGTGACAAGAGCTACAAAATGAAGTGACCATATTCTGACAGTACTAGTGATGCACGACGATAAATTGCGAAAGATTCACGAAAATAGCAAAGGAAACTTCAGAATATCGTGAAAATCCACCACCTCGAGCACTGGATCGTCGTCGCGACTACTACTCTGCTGCTCGGGTGACCATGTCACGAACTTGGTCTTGATCGGCTTGCGACCCGGTTTTGCCATGAGCCGTAAGTAGTAGAAGCGCTTCTCCTCGCTCATATCCTCGTCCTCGTCCGGGTCGAATCTGATCATTTTGGTGTTCTCGTCTTGATAATCGTATCATACAGCACCACGAATATGCATTCCGTGTGGCACAGCCGCGTTTTGTGGTGGTCGATCAATTTCAGGATAACTGATCCTCGCCTCTGTGATATGTTGGTTAGCCTGGTGTGGAGAGTGGAGTCGACTAGGACGCTTAATCTTGGTATGCAATCGATTCGTCGATCAATCGATCGATGCGAAATTTGAATAGGGAAATCAGTAATTGTTGGCAATCAAGTGAGGACCGACTGCTGGCGCATGTAGTATAGGAGGATGTCGTGCGATGTCTCTACGGCAGCTGACGGCAGGGACGCAGAGAAACGAACGATGCCGGAGGGCACCACGACGCGGGTGGAGGTGCCGGATGCTCAAGATGCCTAGAAGCACGTTGAATCGAGAGGAACGCGGACGCCATACGGACACACAGCAGCGCCAAGGTAACACGATAGATCTAAAATAAGCAGATCCGATGCTTTTTTACCGCCATTGCACCGGCGAATGAGTAGGCGAGTCTGGAACTGGTTACAATCACCATGCGCAACACGCCACCCTGGTCCGCTGCGCTGTTAAGCTGCTCTCACTGTCAGCTGGGAGTCAACTCACCTCAAAGGAGCGACTACCGTAGCATGGCATACGTGCACAGCGGGAAGGGCTTTTAATCACAGAATCGTCGGATCACGGTCGTTCGCACACAGAACCGTCAAACAACTGTTTTTGGTTCTCAAGGTGCAGTAAGCCCCCTCCCCCAACTGTAGATCAAGCCGAAAAACTACTCCACTTCTGGAATGAAAATCCAGGCTATTTGTGAAAAGTCGATAGTCTTCCTCCAGATATCACATTTCTGAAAGCAGAAAGGACTCCGAACATCGTAGAACATACGTATTTTCGTATTGCTTGGAGGTTTTTGAGATTGTAAATGGAACGGTGAGTGGAAAATATGTAGAACTTCTTTCAGAAACCCAGGAAGCCACGATGTATGAAGTACTGTAACTGACAAATATGTATGTAGATTGGAACCTGCTCATGAGTGGTTTGGAGAACATCAACCGCAGGATTCGCGTCCATTACATGATCCTGCTGCTCCACCCTTTGGGGTAAAGCTTTCAAAACTACCAGAAAAATACGTAGATGGTTAGCTATTCGCGGTTTACTTAGATGTCACTATTCCAGCATAGACATAGGTGTCATTCTGGGGTGCATTGTCGCCTTTCTTGGAACATCATATACAGACGGATTTTTTTTAAATACAACAAAACGTAAAAATATAATAGTCAAAACCAGGACCTCAACAAGTTTCCGAAACCGAAATGGGACTCCGTACAACATCTTAATCGGGACAATTTTATCACCCGGCTGGAAATTTCACAATTCTTGTTGGTACAAGTTCTGATTCACAGAAGTGTCTAGGACTGATCAGTTCCTACTACACTTCGTAGGACAACGACGCGCAAGTTCACTGACACTCCAGTGGCTCCCACATATGTCGTGGCCACATGCAATGCCGGGTTTTTCGCGTATTCGCTAGCGCAGTGTAACGCGAAATGACGTAAGCGCCCTCCCAAACCTCATTGCAAAGTGTTTGCAGAAAAATGCTCCGAAACACATCTCTCAGAGGCCTCAGACGCCAGCATATCAGCACAGCGCACGAAAGCGGGACACAAAAAGGCGTTATCGCCCAAAAGCCACTAAATCCACCGTGGTCACCATCATCAAATGCAGATGTCTGAAGGTGGCGCTGGAGGTGTTGGAGGTTTCAGCGTCGAGGCCTGCTTCGCGCCTCTGTGCAATTGTTCCGCCGGCTCAACAGCAGCAGCACTGGCGAGAGAAGGGCGAGAGGCTCTATTTCTAGTGTTTGCTTATCTACATCGCTTCAGCCATCGATCTCTCAATGCCAACTGTTTCTAATTATTATTGACGGCGGTTCGTGTCGCGAAAAAGAGAAATCGACTCCGAATAGCTCGACTAACCACAACTCCAGTTCAACGATGAACTGAGCAATTAGGGCAGCAAAAGGCTCATGTGAAGCCGTTCTTCCAGAAGAATTTCCAAATCTATTTGGATGAAGAGTGTGTGACAAGTGCTCATCTATCACCGTTACCTCTGAATCAAACACTAATAGGTGGCTCACCACATTGTCTACAACCGAGAATGCATCATATGTACTAATTTAGTTTTCATAGAGGATAAGCACCACATCGTTTTGCATGCCTCAGCCTTCACATGGTTCCCATAGTTGGGCCGAACTCGGATATTGGCCTCAATGTATTGATGAATGCGATTAAAAAACAACTACTGAAAGTGTTTTTGTGACCCAGAGCACGCACCTCTAAAAAATGTTGCCAACGCTGAAAAAGCAACACTTTACCTGGTAACCATCTCAAAATGTCAGTCAATAAATAACTGTTCTCACGGTTACCATATAGGGTGGACCTAAATTACGGTAACAACACGTGTTTTGCCCGTGAGAAATTTTATATTCCTATGAAGCAAAACTCTGCTTGCTTGGGTAGGTTGCTTTCAAAGCATTTAACACGACAGTGCTGGGACGCAGCGCGACGTAGGCTTACTCAAAACCTTACCGGAAAGATGATTTGCGCAAAAAGCACTACAAAAATAAAGAAACAATTGGACCCCATTAAATGCTTGTCACGGTGCGTGGCTTGAACAAACTTATGTGGAACCGTGTTGAGTTGATGACGGATATTTCGGGATGTTGTCCTGAGTTTAACGTGAGGTGATAGACTTGAATCTTAGAGCAAGGTTTCAAATCACGTCAAAATTCTTCTTCTGTGTGTCCCTCTTCTCTCTTACCGTGCTTCGGCCGACGCTGCGTTCTGAAAGTTCCTGTGCCAAGCTTTGTTCTAAGGCAATTTATAAAAAAAAGTGCGGCCCTCCTCTATTCCACCTTTTCTTCGCTAGAGAATTTTAAAAAATTAAGAAGGAGCTCCAGCGCTGCATTCTGCTTCACCATCCACAAGTAACTGTGTCGCACTTCGAATAAAGAATAGAGTAAAGGTTACAGTTCGTTTACATGAGAGTGCTCGAAGCTTCCCGCTTAGAATTTCACAATAACGCTTCGCATTAAGCTCGCAAACCTCACCTCTCACCTACATATTCGCCTTGGTGAAAATTTACAAGAAACTATAAAGGGAAAGAAGAAACAGAGAAGTACCTGCGAGAAGATCATACTTATACCACGTTCAGTGGCTTTTTTCAACTTATCTCTAAAGCAGTGTTCTCTGATTCCACCTTGCCTTAACGTTTAGTATTTAATGACTGGTCATACTGACTAAAGCTCTCTGTCATTCGATCAGATCAAGCATAGTTAGTTGAGCAACAGAATCTGTTCAGGAACTAGAAGCTTAATTTAGCCACTGGAAAAGCAACGATATTCTTCCAGTGGTTGATTTTTTGAAGAAATAACCACTGCAACACTGCTATAAAAGAGCAAATGTTTGTTTGAGCGACAGTACTGCACTCAACAAGCTTTCACAATTTCGCAGATTTTCTAAGTGACAGAAACTCATTTGCACAGAGTAACGCGCTACACCACTGCTACACTATATGTACATAGAGTAATTATGTACACCATCTGCGCCTTGTACACAACAACCGAAAGAGAATTTCCTAAGGTTGTTGACAAGAACGCGTATTTTCACAGCAGTATTCAGTCCATCTCGTGTTGCGTGCATGTGTTACAAATCCTCAATAATTCGTAATTGAAAGATGACTAAGGGTGAGTAAGTGCAGGCAGGGAACTATGTGCTCACGTAATTTCCCTTGTAGGTGATAGGGACCTTCCACACTTTCGCTCAATTGCGAACGAACTTTGCTATGATAACCTCTACTACGATTGCAGTGCCCGTTTACTCACCTTTTTTGAACACTTGAATACATTGCACTTAAAAGTATTGCTAGCGCCATCACGCGCAATATAAGAGAAGATTTGAAGATCCTGTGAATCGTGCGACACGTAGAATATCCTGAAATAGGTCGAAAACATGGAGATCTCTCAACTCATCCCTAACAAAAAAAAAATAGCAAATCGATTCGAAGTGCGTATGAAAATCAGTATTGCCGTGATCCGATGTGGTCTTTACGATTGTTGGACAGAGGTAATCTGAGATGCCCGTAGGCACGACATGAAGACAACAGGGATAAACATCGTATTTAGCTTAGAGAAGAGATACAGAAACTCGAGGGTGGGCTCTTCGAAAGCCATGGCTTTATTTCTTTCCACAGTGAACAGCACTCATCCCGCAAAAAAATACATACATGTATACATAAGTCACTCACCTATAAATGGGGTGAAACATCACAAGCAATTTCGACTCGTCCCAAGACAGACCTTTTTGCTTTTGCTGGAAATTCACTTCAATTAATTCGAACTTGCTTGAGAAGTACAAAACAGTAACCTTTTTCCTTTGAAGGACAACCTTGACCCCATCCACGGAGACGGTGATATCCACCGGTCGCTTCTTAATTCCCCGGGCTTTGAACTCGTACTGAAATTTGGAGAAATTTTGAGTTCACGAAAATAAACATACAATAGATGAGCATGGAATTTATGCATAAATCTCTCACCCTAACTCGTCGCATTGCGGCGACGATTTCAATTCGTGTACCAGGTCGTGGGATTTCCATGCTACCCACGTACTGAAAAAAGAATTCCATCAGATATGGATTCCATCATTTAGTCGCTTTTCATCATCTATAGGAAGTTCAAATGATCAAAAAATATACATTTAACACTGGCGCTATACTCCTCGAGGAGTATAGCGCCAGTGTAATGGAACTTTCACGAAAGTCCTACTCCAATTAAATAGTATGCACCTTCACGTTATCAAACACCAGATTAAGCTGCAGGTTTAACTTACTAGTTAGTTCACGGCGATTTTGACAGTGTTCTCACCCAAACTCATTTCTTGAAATAACTGCTACAAAACTACAGAATCAGGTGAGACTCAACCAATTATTATAAATGTTGAACCATGAAGTAAGTTCGCTAACGATAGTCCAGTAACCAATACTGTAGCCTAACTTTAGTAAATACAAGTACATATGCGAAGAGATGCTTCAAATGCACCACCTCTCTCAGATATAGTTCCATTTCTCATTTTCTCTGAGACTATTTGAATTTCCATATAGAGAAATTCTTTAAGTAGTTTTCTACCAAGTAGATCAGCAAAAAGAGGGGATTAAATGAAGAGTTAGCCTCTCTGAAGTTTTGAAAAACATTTATATATTTGAATTTAATGGTCCTCTGCGCAATTCTGATCCTCACTTGCTCCATCTCACAACAGCTTGTTTTCATCCAAATAAACTTATTAGTAAGCTCATTAAAACTTAATTTGCGCACATCTATCATTCCACCGAAGCCATGCAGTCTTGTACCACCAAAATCTAATCATTTCAAACTTGTCCCAGAGAATGATTTATAAAAGTAGGTTTTGCAGAAATGAAAAATGTGCCCAAGAATTATCGCCAAGTTTGAAATAGAGGAGAAGGATTCTCCAAGTGTTCTCACTTCGACCCCTGAAGAGTGATATCTCATATCTTTTTTTATGTGCACACTTAGAATCGAGTAGAAATCGAATGACTTGACTGATTCAATTATCAATTCAGAACCCAATCCAAAAGATTCGGATGTTGAGAAAAGACTAGGCCCCAAACCCTTCCTTCTCATTCCCTCAAGAGCCGTACTCCTCCATCGTTTTCGGAAATCAAAATTTCGACCTACTCAGAACTGAATTCACAAAATCGAATACATTCTATGCATTTTTAGTTCTAAGTTATATCTTGACATCCTTTACATAGGAAAAATAACCTACAGACTGTTCAAACTATGAAGCGACAAAAGGAACGACATGAAATTTTTTAAAGCCATAAATAATGTGCATTTGCAGCTGTTTTCATTCCGAATGTTCTGCAAGGCGCGACGAGTCGGAAATATAGCATGGTATCAGAGTATTCCAAAATCTAAGGTGAGTTCCCCACCGCGAGATCGATAGGGAAAATCAAGTCCCAATTGTAAGCTCTGAGATGTACGCTCCAGAGCCTCATTATCCAATTTTCGCTCTCATTGTCAACATGCTCAGCTGTGAATTGCCTCCGACGCTAGCCGTAGTAGAACCAACAAACCATGCAATCCAAATCGGTGCTAAATGTCTTTCCCAATTGCAAATGTAAGAACTTGAAATACTCCAACTTATGACTCAGAAAAATGTCGCGCTCTTACGTATAATTCGTACGTATACATAGTACACATAAATATACCTCCTACAGGACATTCTGGAAGTATTCCTTTACAAACGACTAGAAACACCTGATTTTCCTGAAAATCTAATGTCCATTGAGGATATCATTTCCATATGGCTCATTCACAGTGATTTATACCTCTAAAAGAGACGCATGAAGAACTGCCAAAGCTGTGGACTCCATGGTGCACATAAACAGTCTACTAGATTTGGGCTGGCCGACGTCCGCAACGTTTATAGTCCATGGATGGACTTTTAGTGATAGCTAGATACAATGGATAGCGATGATACGCCGGTAATGACAATGATATCGACGGATGGTCGTTGCGGAAATCGGCCAACGCTATCCTAATCCACCATCGATCCTAAAAAACAAAATTTCTTGAAGCTAGGATACACAGTTTGTTCTTATGAGAACGTTGCAATTCTCTGTACAATATTCTATTGATTTAGCTCAACTGGCTCAACTGCCTATGTACAATGTGCGTTTACCTTGACTTGTTAACTTGACTTGTTCTCTAAAGGTAGGTATCTTTACATTTCGCTAATGGAGTTAAGAAGAAATTAAAAACATCTACGCGAGTGAACCGATCTCTTTTGGCGAACCCTTTGTTCTCTAAACTCGAACAACACCCACAGTTCTTTCGTGGCCCAAAAGCATTATGTAGCAGCTCTAATAAATATGTTGCAACAAATGAATTGAAGTCGGCCACTGAAAAATACTCTGACTCATGTGATAAAAAAGCTTCTTTAATGGATTAATGATTTGAAAACGAGGCGCGGAAAGTGTACTATTATTAGAGGGGCCAAAATACTTTTGATTAGAACGAAATTTCAACGCTGTAGACCTCTTGGCAGCAGTCTATGTAGGTAGGAAACTTTTTGGTACCCCTATATAAGCACTATAACTCATTCATTCGAGAAACTTGTTTTTGAACTTGTTTTTCTGTATATCATCTTTCTACCGGGTGCGGCATAAATATGCACTGTGCTAAATTCTGTAACTACTTCCATACTCGATGCGATGAGGCTTTCTATGTAAACCAGATATCATCTTTGACATTGCTCCTTCCTCCTCTGTATTAGTTCCACTTTCCATAATATCATACTTCCATGTTCTAACACATCAGAATTTAAAATGAATCACAATCCTCCTACCAAGCCTATTCTTACAGTCTATCAACAAAAACTCATAAGAAGTGAAAACTACGAGGGAAAAGGGTGATGAGCTCAGAAAGTCATCATTTTTGTGAGAGGCAATGAATAAAATGGTCAGGGAGTAAGACACTTGGAGTGGAACAGGCACCAGGAACGGACTGCTCTAGCGATACACATGAGCATAAGAGAAGACAGATTATAGCAAGGCTAAATGGGAAGGCCACAGTAGAGCGACACCTTGAAGCAATATTTTACTGTCCAGCGTGGAGCACAACAGCATCATCACCGAAATTGCATAGCGCATGCTCCCCTAGGAATTCGACGCAGTAGAAAGGGTCTCTCCTGACATTTGTCAGAATCAAGGCTGACATGTCAAACACCGACAAGTGTTCCCCTTCATTCATATCCACGCTCCCTATTAAATCTCAACTCTGCTCATCAAACCACTTACCTTGGCTTCAAAATGTATACCGTGCTGATAGGCAAGCTCGTTATGAAGTGGAATGCGGCAGTCGTAGAGGTCATCTGCGATAATATCATAAGGTCCATGCTTCTTGCGGACCGGCATCTCAACCGCACTAAAATCATAAATTTCGTAATAAAGCATGTCATTAGTCAAAAATTCAGTCTTCATAACATCCCCGCATACGTATAACAACGAGTACTTGAAGCTACCGCAATCGTTGCTGCGATTATTTGATTATCGCACTGCGATTAGGCATACGAATTCGTCACGCTGGCCAAGCGCCCTCATCGCGACCCATAATGCAATCGTCATAGGTCGAGTGAAAAGCCATTGAATTGGCCAAATTTGAATTTCTCGCTTTTAGCAGCACTTAGTCCCACAAACAACGTGCGATTTTGCCGTTTCAAACTTAACATGAATCTTTTGTTTGTAATTCACTAATTTGTCGAACACAGAAGTTTCCAGCAGATTCTGGTTCCACAAATGATCTGGCTCCACTCCTATATCACTGTAGTAATTGAGGGACATGAAAAATGCGGCAACGACGGATGCTAAAATTTTTCTGTACACATTCGTGAAGGAAAACATGGAGGGATGGTCAGTACGTTTACTTATAACAGCATACCTTACACTGGAGCGCAACAAAAATGAAAAGCAGGGATGAACTCTGATCTCAAAGCTTTCTATAAACATTGTAGTGAACATTTTCATGTATCCCATTGCACCAACGTGACGGTTCATAACAAGAAGTAGGTGTGCTGCCACCTGAAGTTTGCGACTATGATCTTGACTCCTTTCTCCAAAATTTCTGCTCGCTTCACTGGGATGAGTTTTCAACTTGGTTCCATGATGGTTTCTGTTTGTCTGGAGCATTTTCTTCATTGTATGTGAGGTACCAAACTTAAAAATCTGCTAGGAACACTGATAATGTACTCATGCAAACAAGAAATCGAAGCGCCATATTTCAGGAAAGATGTGTAGGTTGCATTATTTCAAAGTGGCATGACTGGATATCAACCAGACAGTATGCTTCGCAGCACATGGATTAGTTATTAGATCTGAGGACATGGAGCCTAGCAGAATTCAGATCTAAAGCTTTTCCCTCATTCTTGCATAATTAGACTTATGCACATTTCGGACATCCCGACTTAAGCACATAAACTCATGGATGTTTCAACTGTCACGAATTTCGGGAACACCCTGAGATTTTAGAATTTCTCCACATTCTATACCTTGAAGAGTCAAATATCTAAGTGAGCACTTCAGATCCACAAAGATGAAAAGGCAACTATGCAGAGGGGTTGTAAACAAAAAAATGTGAGATTGTAAAATTTAGCATTTTTCCTGCATTGAGCACGTTCTTAAATGAGCGAGGACGAACTGTAGGAAGCGGCAAATGAGACTGCTATTTCTCAGAATTGGAACTAGCCACTGAGCATAGTGTACTCGATCGTAACGTCCCAGCAGGCTTCAACTCTCCACTATACTTGGGCATCATTGCATTTCAATATGCTTTCCTTATATTCAAACTGTAATGTGAATAACCACTTCAAGCGTCGAAGACAATTTCAATGAACGAACCTGAGAGGTGCTCGATACTAAATCGGATCAGAGAACACTTACCATATACAACATATCGTATGTTACGGTACTTCAGTGAAGTGACATAGGTGGACCGTAGGTGTGAGGTCTAGCGGAAAGCTAAAAAGAGAAAATTATCGGGAGCAAGCGTTCATACCTAAAGCAATAATTGAACGACTTAAAAAAGGGAAAATTCTATAAATCCCAAACATTGTGCGAGGAAAATAGCAGTATAACAAGGAAACACTTCGGAAAAGGAATATGAAATGCGCTCTCAAGAAAAAAGAGCAAAAGATAATCAGAAGAAAAATGAAATGAAGCGTAAGAAAAAGAAGAAACCAGAAAGTCTATGAAGCGCTGTTGTAAAGTGTGCAAAATCTTCCCAGGTACATCAACAATGAGTACAACAACGAATTCCAATAATTATTATAGATTGTCTATATCGAACACGTTTAAATTAATGAGAACTGAGGGAAAAAAAATCCGGTTGACAATAAGATGAAACAAAGATGGACGTTTTGTGCGTTTTCAGCAGTGCTACCAATTTTCGAGATGAGCCACGCATCAAAGTATTTGATATTCATCAAATTATGATGAAAACGATCAGAAAACTATGGGAAAGGCATAAAGAAATGCATACAGAGGGATTCAACTTTGTCACTTTTTATCAGAGTAGATAGCATGCGACGAGCTGGAAATTCAAGACAATGAGTAGTGAGTGACTCGCACTATAGAGTAGTAGGACAGTAAAGATCAGCCTTTTTCTTGAAAATACTTTTGAAAGCAAGGAACTGCTTCCGTAAGTAATCTCGATCAGGTCGTAAAGTAGTGACAACACAAATAATTGTGAAAATGTTTTAAGATTGTTGAGAATATACGAGTAACAGAGGAAGTGGAGGCCGGCTCAAATATAGGTCCCAGAGAAAGAAGTTCACTGAAAAACGTGCATTTTTGCTTGAAATTATGGAAGAGAAAGCTCCTTAAGGTTTATTTATACATGGATCTGACCTTGTTCCGGACAGAAAATCCATTATAAGTCTCTGTAGTAGCATACAGGGAGCTCATTTTGCTAATGTACTTGGGCTATACATAGTTTTAGTGTAAAAACAAACGTAACAGATAAAGTACAAAGTTGAAGGACCAGTAAAATGATATACCAATCACAGCAATTTCTTGTGAACAGCTCATTGGCATAGAAGGCAACGGGGTGGGAAGTAGCTGAATGTACAAAGTATATCAATACTTCAAGCAAAGAAGACCTACCACAGGCCATCCTCTTTACGGGACCATTAGCGAAAACCACTTTGTCGCGGCAAACGACATCAACGAAACGAGATGAACTAATCTCGAAAACAGCGCCTCGCATTGGGCTCTTACAAGAAATATAAGAAAAGAAGATAAAAGAAATGAAGCTCACGTACTCTGGATCGATCCACTCTCAGCTACAATTGGAAAAGCTCCAAAATAATGGAACAACAACGTAGTTTTTGGAAAAAAAAGAGGGGGAACAGCAAAAAGGCATCAGAAGTTGGAGGTATTCTGGAATTGATGCAAAATACGTGAACATTCACACGAAGAAACTGGCGGGTCTCTCTTTCGCCAAACAAGCAGAAACTGTAAAAGTTGAATATTCGCATTTCGATTACAGTCGATTGCCTAATCAAATGCCAGAATATACGAAGACTGCTAGATGCGAAATTCGAAAACTTCAATATTTGAACATTAGAGATTCAAGAGTTGTTCGAAAATTGAATAGTTTTCCTAAATTTGCACCAACAACACACCAGTTGAATAGGTTGAATATGAAGTTAATTCAGGAATCCACGGCTAGACCTTATGCTGGGAGCTGCATCGGAAGTATATACATGTAGAATTAATACGATTTTTCTCTGTTTCAGTGCAAATGAAGCAGCACAAATACGTCACCGTAAGACTCGTTCCAGATTTGCAGCACACACATCATCTTATACTTCATCAATTATGGAAGAATTATGAACAAATAAGGTTAGGAGTAAGTGAGGAAGTGAGCTGACTTTCAACAAGTACAACATTTGCAACAGGAGTTACAACAGTCGTTTCAGCTCATGTGCAAGCGTAAGATCAATCAGCAACTGAAACAACTATCTGATAAATGTCTTCAGTAAAGAAAAGAGCACTCTACTCATTACAGAACATATGAAGGTGAAGAAACTTGATATTGAGAGTATGGGCATTCCATGTCACAGAAAATATACAGTGATATGCTTGAGCAAGAAACACAAAGTAGGACCAATGCCGAGATTCGTGCGCGTAACGAAGCATAGACTTTGTAGTCAAATTATGTTGCGATTCTTATGAAAATATGATGAAACAGAATCTATGAAGATGTGATGAACACCATCTCTTCGACAACATCAACAGCAAAATGAGCCTCGTTAGTACGCATAATACGCTTTCGCGCAATTTCCACAACTTCACTTCTTTTTGCTAAGAATTTCCTTACGAGTTCTGAAGGCATTACAATACTCTAAAAGAAGGAAGATGTTTACGAACACCTCATGAGCTGTATCACGTTGAGTAGCTTGGAAGTGAATCTTCAGACTCCTGCAACTCTCCACTAGTCCAAACAAAAAGAGAAATTAGGTTAGAAAATTCAAGTCAAAATCAAGAGCATACATTTTCTTTGGACACAATATAGGCAAGGCTAAAAATAGCCTGGAACCAGCACTCATATAATTCTCTCATTCCACAAATATTCCGGTCTGTTGGAGCTCAACACAGGTTGAAGCTGAAAACTGTCGCTAGAAGCGTGAAATCGTGAAAACTTTGATAGTTAGAAGATATCATTGGGATATTGCTTTGAAAGCGTGTTTTCTGGATCCTTTTCATAGGCCCCAGAGAATTCTCAGGATCGGATCTCTGAGAAAGGCTATGAGGATGATAACATGCTGAGATTTCAACTGTCATGACAGCGTTCATTCGAACTTTGGGAAAGAGCGAAACATCTCCAGCAACCGACCTGTGCCCGAAATGCATGTGTGACGTAAGTGGAGGCGACAAAACCAATTGGCCACATGATAGAACGAAAATGAGTAGTATGCACATCTAATACATACCCATAATAGCATTTGCGGATGCGTTTATGACGGTGTGAACGAGTGACAGCTGTTCAGCACGTGCTGATGAAGAGAGCTGGAGCAGCTTGTGCAATTGTCGGTGTAGACGAGTAAGGATAACCGGGCGAAAGCCGGTCGGCCAGCCCCGTCCCGTTGCGTCCGCTGCCCGGCCTTCAAACCTCCTCTATCCCCTCGAGGCGTACATGCTGCCAGCGCTGTCATCACCGCGCGGATGCATTCGTCAAACTCGCGATTCGGTCGCTTAACAGCCAACAAAACAGCGTTCGAGGCGTCCATTGTGACGTCGACGACGTCTTGGGTAGTCCGAAATCAAAGAAGAGCGGAACAGCGTTTATTTCAAATATCCTTGTCTCAAGGGACGAATCTTTCCAAAAAAGTAGTAGATTCTTAGAAAGAATCCAGAACAATTGAGAATGTGGAGTAGAAGAGCACATGGAGGGCTCTAAGTCAATATATAACGTTGCCTGCCTTTTCTCTCACCCGTTTAGCTGCAGTATGCGGTTTATGGCACCATGCCCTAGTGCTGGATTAAACTATTTTTTGATCAAAAATCCGCCTTTAAAGTTCATGGAAGAGCGAGGAAGAATCGCAGCAGCGACACATTTACGCAATGGTTCTCAGCGCACTCACCGATGTGCAGCCAAACGGACTGATTGATGTGCCAATGACTTCAAAATAGGCGCGATTTCCCTTCCAAAAACATATTTGAAGGTGGTCGAATCATATCAAAGAACAAGAAAATGCTGGAAAAGTGTACTGTTGGCGCTTTCCGACTAACTCAAACAAGAGCGCTCTCTTTGAAGACGTCATGGATTTTTCAGGGAAAAAACTCGAAACAAAACCATACATTCCAAATATATGTGCTGGACCGAAATACTCCGAAACAAAGGGATCAAGCGGAAAAATATTTTGAATTTCTCCCTGTACCTACGAAAACTAAAACCAACGCAAATCATTATGAGGTAGAGAAATTTCAACAAATGTCGTAGGACAACTAATGATTCCACCTATGGCTACGTATAAGCTTTGAAGTTCTTCAAGATTCCAGACAAAATCCTCAGAGATGTATTAAAAATGGAAAAGGCAAGAAACTTTAGCACTTCCTCTCAGGAGAAGAAAAGCTGTAACAAGTATATCTCCCGAAAGCAATAGATAAAGCGAAATATGATAAATTTTACACAGACAATGGAGTATAATGGTAACACCTACAAACAAAACATTTAAAACCGCAAAACAGAAGGATGCTTTCACGTAAGAAAATTTCAAATGCAGGGAATCTTTGGAGAAGCTAGGAAGGAGAAAGTTTTGGTCACGATTATACGAAAAGCATCTCGACCACTTCTAAAGCAAAAAAATGGAAAGTGACGTGGGAACGATTGAAAAATAAGAAGTAGTTAGAAAAAGACATCCAGACCTTTTCTTTAACTTTTTTCTTCATGAGAACTCTTGATAAGACATTTCTCAAGGATGAATAGACAATGGACGTTTAG
Source organism: Ancylostoma duodenale (assembly GCA_000816745.1). Lineage (NCBI taxonomy): Eukaryota > Metazoa > Nematoda > Chromadorea > Rhabditida > Ancylostomatidae > Ancylostoma > Ancylostoma duodenale. Next base: position 26,328 of record KN726437.1, read on the forward strand.
AAAACATTGCAAAGGGCGCGATCTTCAAGCCCAAAACACTTCGCGTCCAATAGTAGTCGGGAATACAGTAGAAAAAATACCGCAAGTGGCTCAATAACTGTACAGAAGCAATGAACTTATATCATAAAAATCCCACCAGCATGCATTTGAGGCCTAGGACAGCAAGTACTATACAATATTCGTAGCAACTAGGTAACACGGAAAATGTTGGCTGTTAACACCGAACTCTTGAACTACTTCAAAACGATCTCAAAATTTGAGAAAACGCTTGGAAATTACGAAAAGAAAACCCTGATGCATGCTGTAAGTGAAAACGGAGAGCAAACCACAGCAAACAAAGAGATGAGGATTTTATGAAATACTGCAAGAAGGACTGCTTTATATCCGAAAGACAGAAAATGGAATTCCAGAGTGGACTGGATGAAAATATCTACATGAGAGCAATGAAGGTGCCAGCAAAAAAGCAGAGGAAGTGAAATAAGATTTTCTCGAGATAAGTAGACTCTAATTATACGGAGCAGCCTTAGAGCACGGAATATATCATGCAATTATGAGAAATAGATAGCAAAGGTGCATTTAAATTGCATTCGAGATATAAGCGCAGCTGATACTGCACTGTTAATCGTGAGCACATAATTGCAAACAGTTACTGATGTAGAAACCAAACAACAACTGAATTCATTAAAATGCCATTAGAGCATCAATAAAACACGACATTTCTGCATAATATGCATGGTAATCAGAGATTCTTAAGATGTCGGCAAGAGCTGCTGCACACCGCAACACGACTAGGAACCATTTCGAAGTAGTTTTCTTGCACAAACTGACTTCGATCGCTGATCCATGAGTTCATCGCAGAGTATATGCATAGAATAGAATTGATTAATTATGAATAGGAACAGCTGCCACATCGTCTCAGCAGGAAAATTTTGATGCCATTTCAACAAACAGCCGCGCGTAGTCGCGTCAGGAGGATCCGTGGTCTGGATCAGCAAAGCACGTCTTGCAAAACCGCTCACTTCACCTCATACAAACAATCAGGTGCTCAAACTAACCACAGAAATGACCGTGAGAAAACAACGAAGATTAACAAGGTAATGACTGATACTCTGGAAGAAAAAATAGAAAGAATGGGAATGCAAAAAAAAACCTAAGCAAGAATCTTTGCAGGAAATCCAGGAATTCCAACGATTCGTGGTTATCGCGATTAACAAAGATAAACTGCCTTGTTGATCGCGTTCGACAGTGTAACACGACGGAAAACGAAATTGTTTCGACCAGTCAAGTGTGCTGAGAAAAATTAAGAGCAAATATTGAACAAATGTTGTCAAAATCTTGCAATAAAATTAAGAAAGAAGTTCCAGGAGTGAGCTAACATGTGAAAAAGTGAAAACACGTACGACAATTAAGCGCTAAAAGCGAGGAAAACGTCTTCAGAATTGTGACGAACGTGCTGCACAAATTGCTTGACGTGTTTGGCGGTCACTTAAGAGCTCAGCTCCCTATTCATCGCAGAGTGAGGGAATGAGGGATGAGCGTGAAGCCACGACGACTTCACCTAACCACGTTTCCATTTGCCTCAATGAATTCCTGTTTCTCATTACGCACTCATCTTCTCGCTGATTATATCGGTGCAACTCAGTAGAGACTTCCATCACGAGATATTCGAGAGATCTAAATTCAGTTGTTAACATCAAACCTTTTAATGATGTATTACTAACCTGCTTCCATAAGCAGCCAGCATAAGCCCATGACACCAAGTTCAAAAAACGCTGCTAACGTTGGTGGTGCCAAATGTGGAGAAATTAGATTTATTTATCTATTACACCACACGGGTGCGCCATCTCCGTAAAAGTGTCAAGGAAAAAAGATCAAGCTGGTGAAAACACTAAGGGTGAAACCATAGGAAAGTGAATTTTTGAAAGAAAAGCTAACATTGTCAAACATGTAAGGGTTGTCTGGCATGGTCTTGGTTCTGTCCAAGCCGTTTTCCTAGCATGACAAAAAAAGCTGATCTGGGGTGAACTGTATGATAATTTTCGCTACCCTCAAGAAAGAGGAAAAAACTCAAAACCAGCGCTTTGTTCAAGTTTTCAATTTGTCTATTGCCATTGAGCCCGATTGGACTGCTTACTTTGGTATGGATTGACCAAATGCTACCTGTATCCAGATTTTATAGTAGAATGTAAGGGTATACTCGAAGCTCAAAGGGTCAGGACCTTAAGGATAATGACGCACTAAGGACGCAACTGGAAGATTCATTCTGGGGCGCACGCGTGGGCGACTCTTTGATCTGGTACGAACCTCAGGCGTAAGCTTAGCGGGATGCCCGCCGGCTCCCTTCCCCTTAAGACTGTCAGCATCCTAGCAAGAATAAGAGAAGCGTCGAAACCGAACACTGTGATAGATGCGAAGAATATCCACGGCAAGTTGGTCGTGATAGCCAGAGCCGAGAAAGTTCTGAAGAAGCTAATGTTTCTGCCCGCACTCTGGATTTTTCAAGGAAAACCAATGAGTTCCTTGAGGAGTGACAACAAGAAATCACTGCAAAAAAATGCAAAGAAAATTATTGATTCTGCATTCGAGGGGTTTCGAAATAAGAAACTAATCAAAATGACGAGCCCATGCCAGCAGAAGTTTCTCAGAGCACGTTTTCAGTCTAATGAAATCCTTCTAGAGAGAAGTGATCACATTCTAGCGAACGCGAATGAGTAATCCCTCGAGAATACAAGTTCAACCAGATCTGTCAAAATTTTTGGGGGCATGTACTATATCACCAAGCTTTACACAAGGTTCATATCGTGGAGCATTAAAAACTCTCACCACAATCTCACCGAAACAGCCTGGCTCTCGAATTTATTCTAATTAGTTTTCGCACGAACAAATGAAATCAACGAAAGAAATGGAAAAATGGTAAAGTTTAATTGAAAATGTTAAGGCAAGCTATATGTGAAAAGGAAAAACGACGCTAGAAATCGAGGATCAACGCTGTAAATTCAAAAATGAAATTGAACATGTATTCTCTCTCACTGCCTGCTCGAAAGGCAAATCGAGTTCCAAGCATTCATTACTTCAAAACAAGGAGAGGCAAAAATAATTCACTTTCGACTTACAAGATCTCTGGATGAGCAAAAAAGCCCAACTGCGTAGATAAATCTAGTTGATCCTCTCTCAGTACCTCCACAAAAATATTCAGGAACGCAAGAAGGGGTTAAGTGAGTGACTGAAGTGCGATTCGCCCTCACTCACTCGTTGTTCCTTAGAGGAACACGCAAAATTGAATCTTTGATGAGCGAAGCAGGCAACGGCGGATGCAACAGGGACCGCACCCCAGAAGAGCTTCCAGACATGCGAAAGGTGAAAATCCCTCCCGAAGCCCGATGTGACGAGCAAAATACGGAGACATTCTAATGGACAGAAGTAGAAGAGATGCACTGAAAGCACAAAGTGTAGCGATGTAAGTAGGGTTAAGAAACCGATACATGCGCCACAACGAATCTCGTGACGAAAGCGCCAAATAAGGACATGGCACGGAATGACTGAAGAGGAACGGGCAAATGACTGCGTGATTAGGAAAGCGCTAAATGTGGAACTGCCTCAAGCGAAAAATCGTCACACGGAAATTGCTTCAGAAAATGGAAGGATATCACAAGCTCTAATTCCTTGAGAGATACTACTCACCAAAATTTGTTCACAAATGGAATTTTTCATTCTAATACGTCATTTCAGATAATTCAGAACAAGAACTGCCTGTAGAGAAGAACATTGAAATAATGTTTGCGTAGATAAGCATAGAAAAAGCACTCAGGATAATAAAGGAGTTGTTTCCGGAGAGTCATTCGTTTCTCATGCAATTAGGATGTTCTTCAAAGATGATCGAAAAAAGGGAAAAAATGTTAGATCTGGTCTTCCAGTGGAGATATAAATAGACAAAAAAAAACAAAATATAGTGGAGATGAAGTTGTTGTCAGATTTCGACGTCCACGTGATGATGTGTTACCAGATTTTATTCCAGGTAATCTAATCAATTGTTAGAAATTAAAAGTAGTAATGGAGTCCATGCAACATTGAAGGCCACGTATTTCAGCTAGAATTGGCTTACACCTGTGTGTCAAAACAATGAAAGGCTTTTTTCAAGCATATAGGAATTCAAAATGATAACGAAACATAGAGAAATAGGAAGAAAAAATCTGATCGGAAAATTGTGTAGCAAATAAAAGAATAATCACACGTGAAAACGAACTGTTTCAGGAATACCTAGAATTTCGGCAGTGAAAATAAAGCGAAAAAACTATCTCAGAGGTAAAACAGACCGGCCAATTTTTTTTACTAGAAACAGTTTGCACAGCCACATATGAGAGCATCATTTCATTAGTGTATTATTAATCAAAGTGATTACATAGGATGATTTATAATCGAATTTGAGAGGTATGTCCAGAATATGTACTCAAGAAGAGAGAGGTTATGAAAGGGTTAGTGAAAATCCATCAAGCTCTTCTGAATGAACGTGATAACAACGCTTTCGTAGAACGTAGGAGGAATGTTATTAACTCTTGAACTTTATTTCGAGTACTACTACAACAAAAGCATCGCTCAAGTCCTGTTCGAGTTCACTCGGCAATAGATTGAAGCAAACAATTCGCGGCTGACATGCTATTTTTCGGAGTAGTATCCGAACAAGCGAGAAAATGTTTATAATTTGCAATAGGCGCTAATGCCTTCGTTCTAAGCAACAAGCACTTCCGCCATGTAACGGAAACAGCGGAAAAGGCACGAGCATAAACTGCTATCATAAAGAGAAAAAAAATTAAATAAGAGGCTGCGAGTTGCACCCGCAATGAAATGAAATCTGCTGAAACATAGAGATGATTAAGCGAAGCCTTCCGCACTGACACTCGCGATACTACAAATTAGTTCTAAGAACGACACAACGATCGCGTGTGCCGTCTCTGTGTCTCCAGCTGCGGGCCGATAGAGACCCATAGGACGCAGCTCCTCTGCTGCTCAACGAGGCCTAATGTCAGTAATTACACCTTAGCACACAGCGACAAATGCGTATCGAAGCTTCGTCAAATGAACAAAATGCCGAATTGCCGTAGTCCAAATCCTAACTTGCCCTCTTGCCACCGTAATTATCAGAACTAGGGTCTCTCGTGGCACCGAAAATCAAAACCAGGAAGCACAAAACAACAAGACCTCTCCCAGTGAGCTAATGAATTTCTGGTCAGGAGTGAATGTGAAAAAAAATCTACACAAAAAAAACTTTCTGTGTGGGAAGCAATGAAACAAGCTTCATGAGGTAGAACGGACGCTTTGCTCATCTATAGGCATTGGCAACTGTGAACTATCCTTGTCCTTGTCTCTCCTTCTTTTTTTAAGACCATTTGCCGAACACTCCTTGGAACTAAGATAGCACCTTATCCCGAAAAAGACCTTCGGATGAGCAGGACTGAAAAGGAAAAAAAAGAAAGGTTATTCTGTGAAGTGCAAATCTATCACACTAAAGAGAAGAATCCTTCTCAAACTCTTAAATCAATATCCTCAGCACATCAAATAAAGATGTCACACAAGTATTCTCTAGCGGTGAATGACACAACAGACTGCAATATTCCGATAATTTACTGCTTCAGAATACCACGAATCTGGTCAAAACTGTTGAATCGATAAGCTTCACTAGAAGCTTTGGAAATATGCACTGTGAAAGTGAGGAAAAAGAGAAGTGGTTTAAAAGACATGCACGTAAACGAAAATGCTTAGGATTACAGTTGAAATGGGAACCACAGCGGTATTCTATAATGCCAGACTCATATCCTCATTCCATTCGTTTTTTCCATTTCATAACACAACAGAGAGCACATTCAAAGTCTGACAGAAGGGGAGTATTTAGGAAGATTTTAATATAGCATCTTTCAAAAGTTATGAAGCATTTGAAGCAAGATGAATGTGGTGCAGAGCGAGCCAAACTTCTTTAAAAGGAAGTAATGCTGCCAGATTGGGTTTCTGCCAGCTCTAGCTCAATTTGAGCCGATTCTATTTGAAACAGCGTTTCCGAGAAATTGTTCTAGAAACATGCCATTCGAAATGGTATCTCACCCTGCAACTACGGATCAGAAAAAAATTTGTTTCAGTGACCGTTGTTAGGCGATCCGCTCATCATGGAGCACCATTTGGAACATACCACATACATACGTACATGCGCAGCCAAAATTGAAAACAGCGAGAAAAAAAGGAAAATTTTGAAAAAAGAAAACAAAGTGATCTATGGAATTAATGATAAAAGAGAGCAAAAAACGACAAAAACTTATTTGTCCGTGTTGATCAGAAGAAAGAACCGAAACGAAGGGGAAAAAGGAAATTCAAGAAAAATACGCACACGCGGAAAAGATGCATTTATGCAAGTAGCATTCGCTTTGAACACAGGATGTTATTAGAAAGTTGAACAAATGGTAGTTTACAAAACGGTTACGTTTAGAAAAGAATTGTCTGGCAATACAAAGAGAAAGGCAACCCAGCCACTACAACTGCGGCATTGCGCGGGACACCTTTACGCCATGATTCTAACCCTGCGTCTACCACGATCTGTTTTTCCACACCTTCTCGACTGATATTTAATTCTACTCTCAAAATATTCACAAATCAAATTCCCTGAAATAGTTGCAGTTGAATGATTGCATCTTGCTTAGAAATACAGCGGGTTTCCGGTTAATTCTTGTATTCGAAAAGAGTTCATTAATAGCATTAGCAAAGAAAAGAAGAACTGCAAACTCAGGTACCAATAACAAGCCTTAATTTTGAAAGATTGGAATCTTAATTTAAGAAAACATGTTTGGCATAGTGAGTGGCGAGGCTAGAACTGAAAAAAAAAACAATGAGCCAACTCTAACGTCCATGAATCCCACTTGAGTACTATGATTCAACTTTAATTTCGATTCAACTCATTTATTCGTCACTAACTAGCTGGGTAACAGAACATCAAGCAAAATAGTATGAGGCATCATGATAAGAGCGACGAGCAGCGAAAAGAGGCTTATGCTTGTTAAATTGGTCTCCCAAAATATTCTTCAACAACAAAAGCCTTAATTAGGAGGAGTAAAGTCTGTCTTCTGAGAAAACCTAACCGCATCTCCTCACTCAATTGGGTGACGCTCCTTTGCTTGGGCCTCATCAGGGATGAGCGTGGTGCTTCCGGAACCCAACATCGACCACCACAAAATTTCATGTGTGGTGCTAATCAGTGCTTTGGACGGAAAAATTCCAAGGTGCTCAGACAAAACTAGTAATAGCATGAGTGCCTGAGAATGACCGGGGAAAATGGAGACGACTTGAAAAAATCATAGGTTAGATGGATTGCTTTGGTTAAAAACTAGAAGCTTCTCGAGATTGGAGGATTAGTAACCTCATAAGAGTTAGAAAATGGACCGTTATCACTGATCCTTGCTAATCCGAGTAAAAAGTCTAATCCTTGCACAGTTCACTAAAGAAATACGAGATAAAAGTTGAAATGTTGTATTGTCGCGAGTAAAGGAAGAGCATTGAGGAAAGGAGTGAATTCTGCATGTCTGGCGCAATCCTGAAATAAGAACCAAGGCCATACATCATATGTGCAAGTAAAGTATGTTTTGTGGTACGTTCAACCACCTGACTTCGTCGATAATTCTCTGCACATGCATTTATAAAAGCTCAAAGTTACGATCAGAAATCGATCAACATTAAAAATTCTCAATATATTAATAGAGTGGGCCAAAATGTGACCCAATAAAGAAACGGTTACATGGACTTACATTAGAACCTGGTAGTACGTATTCTCGATGAAACTATAGCCATTAACAAATTGTGGCGTTTCAAATCCAAAGATAGTGTGGCTATGACACTTGCATTTTTGAAGAGAACAACGTCAGAAAAAAAAACCGAATAGAAACCGGACCGGAAGAGGCAATGCAAAGCTTTCAGAGAGGCCACAGCTAGACGTTGCTAGACACAGGCGAGCCCAGCAAAAAGATTTATTATATCAAGCAACTAACAAACTCAGCTAGACTGTATAGTTCTCAAACTACATATGTAACATTGAGCTCATACTGAATCACACTGAAGCGCCGCACCTTGCAATACGTGTTTTGAACTCCATACAGCAAAATTTCGTATGCAGGCCATCGGCAGACTGTTAGTTTCACACTACGGTCCAAAGCGCACAGAAGGTTCACATCCCAGATAGGTGAAAAAATCATCAAAATTGCTCAGCAGTTTAATGAACGATCCCTTTATTACCAGCAACGACCTGAACGATTCTGGAACGAGACAAGATCCATTCTTGCATAAACAACACCTTAACCAATGCGCCTTAACTGATTGTTCCGTTCTCTTCGCTCTCATTTTGCAAGCAATCCCAACGGAACAACACAACATTTGCCACCGGAGGAGAGAAGGATCGATCCTGACTCGTTATTGCGTCATCAACAGGAGGTTTTTTCTGACAGAAATAGGTGGCGAGGGATAAACGCACACGTAGAGGTCGCTGCAGCACTCAGTAGCTAGCATTCGCAGAGACCGTGGCGCTGCAGACCAACCAGGATCGAATGTACTATTTGTGTAGGAGATGAGAATATGGATTGTTACAGGTGAGGTAGATTGTGAGCGGTGAACTACAACCTTGTGACTCAAGTGAGACCTCCTGACCTCAAACTGTTCATGAATGACCATCCAACTTTATGGATATCCAAGGAAGTCTCTGCCGCCAAAATGGAGTAACGAAGCATCGGAGCTGAAGTATCGATGATTATTGGTTTTGCATCAGAACATGGACCGGTCTGCATCGATAGAACCTGTACTTCGCTCAGGCCTACTGTCTTTCTTCCATTGGCCGATGAAGAGCTGGGGCGTGGCACACTTGTCATTGGTCCGCCTAACCTTAATGCATATTTTCCCATTTTTTATTCCATTTCAATTGTATGCATTACATAGTGCTCGCTTGCACAGCGGACTAAACGATATGGTCAAATTTCATCGGGAAAGTAGGAAAGGTTAAATAGTTTCTAACAAGTTTTAGATCCTAGAATGAAATGAAGCGGCTTAAGGGATAATACAAAGAGACATCAGAAAACAATTACAAACAAAACCAGTAAGCAAGGAGAGATTAAAATGAATTGTCCCAAATCTTGTAATGGCAGGTAGAAAAGCCCAAGAAAACACATATTTACGAGAGCTCACTGTGAGTCCCCAAGAAATTATATGTTTCTTCGAAGCTGCCAGCATGAGTTGTCAAGCACTCCCTTCACGCTGCCGAGCGCTGTAAACCCAGGCTTTGAATGTGGCGACTTCTTCGACGTAAAATGATCAACACACACAATCATGTATCTCATTAACATGAGAGCACGTATACAATGCATAACAAATAAAACGAATACGATGTTACTCCTTCGTCCAGTGCGTAGCACGCTTGGATACATATAAGGGTGGAACTAACGTGGATATGCGAGTGAATAAGCTCGTTTCTCAACAGTATATTCCCCACAAAATTGTTCCCACACAGTTATAACAGCACTTGATGGAGTTTCGATGTTATAATGTCAAAGAAACTACTCCACCACCAAGACCAAAACATCCCAAGGCTGAACTCATTACAACACGCCATTTCTTAGCTAGAACAAGCTCAAACACAAGAAAGCGCTCCGGTACATCTAAAATAACCTGTCACGCATCACTCGCCTTCGACTGCTGCTATTGCGACAAGCTCTTCACTTGTCCCAGGACCAGGTGCCAAATGTCGCTTAAAAGCTGTGGGCGTAGCAAACGTGAAAAAAGGCTAACAGAAAGGTTTTAAAGCACCAATGTGAGCAAGAGGTAGTCCTGTGGAGTTCTACTGCATCAGCTACAATCGCCTATTTCAGCCAACGCAATTACGAAAACAAGAAGCACAGCCAAACTGCTAGATTGCCGAATGCTCAATAACAGTCCTCGAGATCTTCCACTTTCCAAGGATAGAAGTTACTCTGCAAGTGTGATGAAGGTAATCGAATTATTTCTAAACTAAGCATCAAACCTATGAACAGTGCATCTTAGGGTCTGACGACGACCCATTGCCGGGTGAAAGTGAAGGGGGTCGCCGACGGGGGGAAGGGGGGGGGGGGGAGATGTGAAGAGGAATATTGGTGCGTTCTGTCGTCAGC